>OZ035824.1:2199346-2309346 GCA_964034765.1 Knipowitschia caucasica | reverse complement strand
ATTATTATTATTATTATTATTAGCATGGATGGATCTAAAAAAAAAAACAAGCCAATTTTGTAGAATATCTCAGAATGTCTCTTTTAAAGACTAAAGACAGGACTGGTCATCTGCTGAGTTTGGATCGTACCTGGTGACGCCAGTTGGTGTAAGCTCTGAGGTAAGTCGCAGAGTTCTTCTCTTCTATCGTCACTAAATAATCTCCTGTTGAAAAAGTCAAAAATGTGAGAAAATCATTGTTTAAAGCCACAACATCCATCAATCCATTTTCTTCCCCTTAATCCATTTCTGGGTAGGGGGGTGGCAGTCAGAGCTGCACCCAGTCCACAGAGCACCAGCCCCTCACTGATCCTCCTGCAGGAGCTGAGTCCACAGGAGCCTTGATTATTCAGCAGGGGCTTCAGGTAAAGTGGGGTTAAGTGTCTGCCCACGGACACAACGACAGCAGTCATCAGTGGGAGTCGTGAAGTAGGTCTTGTGGTGGGCTCGAACCCATGACCTTCAGGCTCTAAGGCCAACGCTCTACCAACTGAGCTACTGTCGCCCTGTTTACAGCCACAACATCTACTTTACAGCTGTGTTTAGTTTTCATTATATTCTTTAATTACACGGTTCCTCACAGCAGCAGCAGAACTCTTCATTGATTGGAATATAATTTCAAAACTTTCTTCCAGTCATTATTTCTGGATAATGGACCTCAGAAAACAATAATGGCCGCTTCCAAAGGCAACGCAATTTGTGCTTGTAATTCACATGTGTGGATCACTAGATCCAGATCCAAGTAGTTCCGGCCACTTCGTCAACACTCGCCTAGCCACGCTAGTGCGGCAGTCTATGGTAGTGTGGTCACCTTTGGGAACTATTTTCTTTGCAGTTTTTAGATAAACATTTCAGCATTCATAAAAGTGTGTGTTCTTATTTTCGGATAATGAACTGCATTCCATACATTATCCCGTACGTATCGCCCTGAATCACAGACTGTGGCTGAGCTGAACAGTATTGTCCTGTAGCGAACAGTGAGGCACCTGTGCTGCTGTGGCGGATGCTCTTCACGGTCCCCATCGTGGCGAAGCGACAGAGGAGTGGACACCCTTCCTGCTGCAGACTGTAGGCCTCCACCTGCACACACACACACACACGCACCCACACACACACACACACACACGCACCCACACACACACACACACGTATGCGCGAACACACACACACACAGTCTGCATCAACTGGAGATCCACCACAGACTGTGTACAGACCGACAATGCTAACTCGCTAACTCAATGAAGCCCAATAGGAAGTGCTCATAGATCAAGTTTCGCTCCATCTCTCTGGCTCCTATTGACTAAAAAAGTTAGAAAATAAACTCCTCTCACTCAGTAACCGTTTGTGTCACACTCACCATTTTGGGCTTAATAAAAACTGGGTTTTATTGCTCCCTGTGATCCTGGTGTTTATATTGTCAAAATGTATCTGTAAATCCATATAAGGTTTGACCAATCAGATGCCTTCATTGGTCGGAGGAGCTTCAGCTTGCCTTAGCAACCGTCCTAGCAACACGTCTGCCCCTGTTCCGGCGCAAAGCTAACACCACTGGAGCAAACGCCCAAATAACTAAATGTGCTCAAAATTGGCTTCTTCTGCATTAAGGCAAAGACTATGGTGATGTCACACTCTGTCAGTCCACTCCTGATACACGCTCTATGGTGTGTGTGCTGTGAGCAGGAGGAACTGAGACACAAACCGGCACAAATCACAGTATATTGAGTTAAAAAATGATCAGGTCAGCTCACCTTACATCCTCCAGCGGCTACGACAAACAAGGCCCCGCCCCCACAGCAGACCAGGCCAGGCTCCTGCTCCACCTAAAGCACAAGACACGGATTAAGCTATTAATATATCCTTTACTCGTCCCACATTTGGGAAATGTCAGTTTTGCGTCAGCCGTTACAGAACAGTAGGAATGAGGAGCATACACAACATACACAAAGCTTAGATCACATGGGAGGTGATGTCGCACACAAACCTGCACGATCTGCTGCGAGGAGAAGGGGTGGCAGTTGTAGACGTGCACCATGTTGGTTGTTGGACGTTTTCCGTTGTGTGGTCACTTCATGTCCTATGAAACTGAGGCATCCGTGGGTTTTTGACAACTGAAAGTGGATGGAAACATAATTATTTTTGGCCATTAAAAAAGATCACGAGAAATAATATCTTCATTAAAAAATATATGTCAAAACAAGTATGAAGGGTCAAAGAAGCTATAGACTTGTAACTCACGATGCTGCCACCAGAGGGAGCACAACATCAGCCATAGACAGAGAAATATTGTCATCATTATGGTGCAGATGGAGCAGATGTTAGTTCTTTTACTGCCGTCAGTATTATATATTCTATCAAAGTTCTGAAAGAAATTTACTTTTAAGCAGTTTAAACAGTTTTGAAAGCTGCAAATAATTATTATCATCTAGGATTAAAATCACTAGAGGGACTGGTATCGCTTTGCAGACTTTCTTATGCTCCCAGGTTGAACTCTGAATGTTGAATCAACCAGAACCCGAACCCTTCAATGTGGGTGATATGAATATTATAATAGATCCATGGTTCTTACCGAGCTGCAGGAAGGGGCTGCGGCTGAATCGCTGTCACATGCTACACTCGTGAGTGTCGTTTCGGCTCCAGTTTAGTTTTTCGATCCTTTCTTCCTCCGTCCTCACGTCACAAACACAACACGTGATGAAACCCGGAGAAACAATCACAAACGTGCGACTTCAGAGAAACTTTATACGTGTTTTCTGTTTCAATCCTATTCCGCCTGAAGTTTATCGATCGCGCACGAAGCCGGAAGTGAGCAATCAAAACACGGAAGTGCCAGCTCCTCCGTGCGCTCTGATTGGCTACTGAACTTGGTTTCCAGGCAACGGAGGAATCAGGCATGGAATGGAGTTGTTTTTGTTACTTTTTTTGAAACAATTACGTAAAGATTTTACAGCTGACTTTATATTTGGATTCAAAACCATGTGAACTCTGAAATAATGAAATATCTATCCATCCAGAGGTCGGGCACCTCGGGAGCCAAAACAGTCTCGAGCCATACACTTCTTTACTGGGAATATGTTTGATTTATTTTTAAAAGTGGGGGAAAAAAGAACCCCATTTGGAGTTAAATATTAGTCTCAGAATGTCATATTTTATCTATTGACATTTTTATACTGAAGAAATCCTATACATAGAACTAGAACATAGAATCCATTACGGTTACTCTCTGGAAATCACGGGAAAACACACTTTCTCAAATTATGTTTTTAAAGTAAAAAAAAAAAAGAATAGCGTTGAAAACCGTTGCGAATTCTTAAAGTGAATATTCTATTTTTTCCGGTTGTTAAATGGCAGCTTGTCTTGTCTTGTCTTGTCTTGTTTTATTTATTTGAACAAAATCTTGAAATCTATATATCTATCATTATCCCTATTATATATTTGCTGTATTATTATTATTATTTTAAATATTATTATTATTATTATTATTATCATGTATACGTGTATATCATGGATCTATCATAATGTAACGCTACTGTCCTTCTCCTGTATTAGCTGTAACCACTAGATGGCAGCATTTCTCCCCTCGGTCAAATCAAAAGCATTAGAAAGGATGAGGCGCGTGGATTAACTCCCCGCGGCCTTTAGAAACATGACACACACTACACACTCTACACACACTACACACACGCTCCTCACGTTCACACACAGGATATTTAACCATAACAATCATATTAATAACAGTAATGATAATGAGGATATTAATGATGGCTGATGACACGTGGAGTGGTCAAGAGCCCAAACGGACACATTTTAAATCAGGTTATTGGATTTCCCGTTAACTTCCCCCGGAGGACCCGGAGGACCCGGAGGAGACGCAGGCCGCCCCGGGCTCACGGACGCAGACTCTGGGCTCTGAGAAGGTAAATACTCACTGTTTTTAACTATGCGTAGGTTTAGTACCATCAGTGACCAGTACCAGGCCCTTCTCTAGTCCCTCTTGGTCCTGGTTCTATCCAGGCCGAGCTGGTGCTAAAGTGTTCTAACGGACAGAGAGCTGCTGGTAGCCATGGTTACCAAGGAGAGCAGTGTGTGTTCGTACACGTCTGTCTGTGTGGGTGTTTGTGTGTGTGTGTACTTGTGTGTGTATGTACCTGTGTGTATCTGTGTGTGTGTGTGTGAGTATACCTATCTGTGTGTTTGTTTGTACCTCTGTGTGTGTGTCTGTACCTCAGTGTGTGTGTACCTGTGTTTGTATAACTCTGTGTGTGTGTGCGTGTGTGTGTGTAGCTACCTATGTTTGTATACCTCTGTGTGTGTGTGTGTATACCTGTGTTTGTATACCTCTGTGTGTGTGTATACCTGTGTTTGTATACCTATGTGTGTGTGTATACCTGTGTTTGTATACCTCTGTGTGTGTATCTGTGTGTGTGTGTATACCTATCTGTTTGTTTGTACGTGTGTGTCTGTACCTCAGTGTGTATACCTGTGTTTGTATACCTATGTGTGTGTGTGTGTGTGTGTGTGTGTACCTCTGTGTGTTTGTACCTCTGTGTGTGTGTGTCTGTACCTCAGTGTGTGTGTGTACCTCTGTGTGTTTGTACCTCTGTGTGTGTGTGTCTGTACCTCAGTGTGTGTGTGTACCTGTGTTTGTATACCTGTGTGTGTATGTGTGTGTACCCGTGTTTTTGTACCTCTGTATGTGTGTTCATTTATCTGTATGTGTGCGTGTGTTCCTCTGTTAGTGTGTTTGTGTACCTCTGTGTCTGCGTGTGTACCTGTGTTTGTGTACCTCTGTGTGTGTGTGTGTGTGTGTGTGTACCTGTGTTTGTGTACCACTGTGTGTGTGTTTTTGTGTACCTCTGTGTGTGTGTGTTTGTGTACCTCTGTGTGTGTGTGTGTTTGTGTACCTCTGTGTGTGTGTGTGTGTGTGTACCTCTGTGTCTGTGTGTGTACCTGTGTTTGTGTACCTCTGTGTGTTCGTGTACCTCTGTGTGTGTTTGTGTGTACCTGTGTTTGTGAACCTATGTGTGTGTAATTGTGTACCTCTGTGTGTGTGTGTACCTGTGTTTGTGTACCTCTGTGTGTGTGTGTTTGTGTACCTCTGTTTGTGTGTGTGTACCTGTGTTCGTGTACCTCTGTGTGTGTTTGTGTACCTCTGTGTGTTTGTGTACCTCTGTTTGTGTGTGTGTGTACCTGTGTTTGTGTACCTCTGTGTGTTTGTGTACCTCTGTGTGTGTGTGTGTACCTGTGTTTGTGTACCTCTGTGTGTGTGTACCTGTGTTTGTGTACCTATGTGTGTGTACCTGTGTTTGTGTACCTCTGTTTGTGTGTGTGTACCTGTGTTTGTGTACCTATGTGTGTGTGTGTGTGTATACCTGTGTTGGTGTCTCTCTGTGTGTGTGTGTGTGTACCTGTGTTTGTGTACCTCTGTGTGTGTGTGTGTGTACCTGTGTTGGTGTCTCTCTGTGTGTGTGTGTGTGTGTGTGTACCTGTGTTTGTGTACCTCTGTGTGTGTGTGTGTACCTGTGTTGGTGTCTCTCTGTGTGTGTGTGTACCTGTGTTTGTGTACCTCTGTGTGTGTGTGTGTGTGTGTGTGTACCTGTGTTTGTGTACCTCTGTGTGTGTGTGTGTGTACCTGTGTTTGTGTACCTCTGTGTGTGTGTGTGTACCTGTGTTTGTGTACCTCTGTTTGTGTGCGTGTACCTGTGTTTGTGTACCTTTGTGTGTGTGTGTGTGTATCTCTGTGTGTGTGTGTACCTGTGTTTGTGTACCTCTGTTTGTGTGTGTGTACCGGTGTTCGTGTACCTATTTGTGTGTAATTGTGTTTGTGTACCTCTGTTTGTGTGTGTGTACCTCTGTGTGTGTGTGTGTACCTCTGTGTGTGTATGTACCTGTGGATGTTTGTACCTCTGTGTGTGGGTGTGTACCTCTGTGTGTGTGTGTGTGTGTGTACCTCTGTGACTAATGTCTCCAACCTTTAGCTCAGGAGCTACCTGTAGCTCGCCAGCCCCTTTCAGGTAGCTCCCCAAAGGATTTAGAATTAATCACATGATCTTGAAATATACATATATCTTGTCATGTCGATCTTTATTACGACTGCAAAAAGGAATAGCTCTCTGCCTCTTCTGTTGTATAGAAGTAGCTCTCTGCCTCTTCTGTTGTATAGAAGTAGCTCTCTGCCTCTTCTGTTGTATAGAAGTAGCTCTCTGCCTCTTCTGTTGTATAGAAGTAGCTCTCTGCCTCTTCTGTTGTATAGAAGTAGCTCTCTGCCTCTTCTGTTGTATAGAAGTAGCTCTCTGCCTCTTCTGTTGTATAGAAGTAGCTCTCTCTTCTGTTGTATAGAAGTAGCTCTCTCTGTTGTATAGAAGTAGCTCTCTGCCTCTTCTGTTGTATAGAAGTAGCTCTCTGCCTCTTCTGTTGTATAGAAGTAGCTCTCTGCCTCTTCTGTTGTATAGAAGTAGCTCTCTGCCTCTTCTGTTTTATAGAAGTAGCTCTCTGCCTCTTCTGTTGTATAGAAGTAGCTCTCTGCCTCTTCTGTTTTATAGAAGTAGCTCTCTGCCTCTTCTGTTGTATAGAAGTAGCTCTCTGCCTCTTCTGTTGTATAGAAGTAGCTCTCTGCCTCTTCTGTTGTGTAGAAGTAGCTCTCTGCCTCTTCTGTTGTATAGAAGTAGCTCTCTGCCTCTTCTGTTGTATAGAAGTAGCTCTCTGCCTCTTCTGTTGTGTAGAAGTAGCTCTCGGCCTCTTCTGTTGTATAGAAGTAGCTCTCTGCCTCTTCTGTTGTATAGAAGTAGCTCTCTGCCTCTTCTGTTGTATAGAAGTAGCTCTCTGCCTCTTCTGTTGTATAGAAGTAGCTCTCGGCCTCTTCTGTTGTATAGAAGTAGCTCTCTGCCTCTTCTGTTGTATAGAAGTAGCTCTCTGCCTCTTCTGTTGTATAGAAGTAGCTCTCTGCCTCTTCTGTTGTATAGAAGTAGCTCTCTGCCTCTTCTGTTTTATAGAAGTAGCTCTCTGCCTCTTCTGTTGTATAGAAGTAGCTCTCTGCCTCTTCTGTTGTATAGAAGTAGTTCTTTGCCTCTTCTGTTTTATAGAAGTAGCTCTCTGCCTCTTCTGTTGTATAGAAGTAGCTCTCTGCCTCTTCTGTTGTATAGAAGTAGCTCTCTGCCTCTTCTGTTGTATAGAAGTAGCTCTCTGCCTCTTCTGTTTTATAGAAGTAGCTCTCTGCCTCTTCTGTTGTATAGAAGTAGCTCTCTGCCTCTTCTGTTGTATAGAAGTAGTTCTTTGCCTCTTCTGTTTTATAGAAGTAGCTCTCTGCCTCTTCTGTTGTATAGAAGTAGCTCTCTGCCTCTTCTGTTTTATAATAATAATAATAATAATGCATCGGTTTTATATAGCGCTTTTCTGGACACTCAAAGACGCTTCACATGTGTCATTATTCATTCACTCCATACACGGTGGTGATAAACTACTGCTGTAGCCACAGCTGCCCTGGGGCACACTGACAGAAGCGAGGCAACCAGTATGCGCCATCGGCCCCTCCGACCACCACCAACGATTCACACACACACCAGACTCATTCTAGGCAATGGGGGTGAAGTGTCTTGCCTAAGGACACAACGGCAGTTTGGCACTTTACAGCCGCAGCCGCCCCACTGTGGCTGGTGTTCCCAGAGGTTAAGTGTCTTGCCAAGGACACAATGACAGTAGTCAGAGGGAGTCGATGGTGAAAGTCTTGAGCGGGGCTTGAACCCACGACCTTCTGGCTCAAAGGCCAAAGCTCTACCAACTGAGCTACTGCCGCCCGTCTGTGTTATAGAAGTAGCTCTCTGCCTCTTCTGTTGTATAGAAGTAGTTCTTTGCCTCTTCTGTTTTATAGAAGTAGCTCTCTGCCTCTTCTGTTGTATAGAAGTAGCTCTCTGCCTCTTCTGTTGTATAGAAGTAGCTCTCTGCCTCTTCTGTTTTATAGAAGTAGCTCTCTGCCTCTTCTGTTGTATAGAAGTAGCTCTCTGCCTCTTCTGTTTTATAGAAGTAGCTCTCTGCCTCTTCTGTTGTATAGAAGTAGCTCTCTGCCTCTTCTGTTGTATAGAAGTAGCTCTCTGCCTCTTCTGTTGTGTAGAAGTAGCTCTCGGCCTCTTCTGTTGTATAGAAGTAGCTCTCTGCCTCTTCTGTTGTATAGAAGTAGCTCTCTGCCTCTTCTGTTGTGTAGAAGTAGCTCTCGGCCTCTTCTGTTGTATAGAAGTAGCTCTCTGCCTCTTCTGTTGTATAGAAGTAGCTCTCTGCCTCTTCTGTTGTATAGAAGTAGCTCTCTGCCTCTTCTGTTTTATAGAAGTAGCTCTCTGCCTCTTCTGTTGTATAGAAGTAGCTCTCTGCCTCTTCTGTTGTATAGAAGTTAGCTCTCTGCCTCTTCTGTTGTATAGAAGTAGCTCTCTGCCTCTTCTGTTGTATAGAAGTAGCTCTCTGCCTCTTCTGTTGTATAGAAGTAGCTCTCTGCCTCTTCTGTTGTATAGAAGTAGCTCTCTGCCTCTTCTGTTTTATAGAAGTAGCTCTCTGCCTCTTCTGTTGTATAGAAGTAGCTCTCTGCCTCTTCTGTTTTATAGAAGTAGCTCTCTGCCTCTTCTGTTGTATAGAAGTAGCTCTCTGCCTCTTCTGTTGTATAGAAGTAGCTCTCTGCCTCTTCTGTTGTGTAGAAGTAGCTCTCGGCCTCTTCTGTTGTATAGAAGTAGCTCTCGGCCTCTTCTGTTGTATAGAAGTAGCTCTCTGCCTCTTCTGTTGTATAGAAGTAGCTCTCTGCCTCTTCTGTTGTATAGAAGTAGCTCTCTGCCTCTTCTGTTGTATAGAAGTAGCTCTCGGCCTCTTCTGTTGTATAGAAGTAGCTCTCTGCCTCTTCTGTTGTATAGAAGTAGCTCTCTGCCTCTTCTGTTGTATAGAAGTAGCTCTCTGCCTCTTCTGTTGTATAGAAGTAGCTCTCTGCCTCTTCTGTTTTATAGAAGTAGCTCTCTGCCTCTTCTGTTGTATAGAAGTAGCTCTCTGCCTCTTCTGTTGTATAGAAGTAGTTCTTTGCCTCTTCTGTTTTATAGAAGTAGCTCTCTGCCTCTTCTGTTGTATAGAAGTAGCTCTCTGCCTCTTTTGTTGTATAGAAGTAGCTCTCTGCCTCTTCTGTTGTATAGAAGTAGCTCTCTGCCTCTTCTGTTTTATAGAAGTAGCTCTCTGCCTCTTCTGTTGTATAGAAGTAGCTCTCTGCCTCTTCTGTTGTATAGAAGTAGTTCTTTGCCTCTTCTGTTTTATAGAAGTAGCTCTCTGCCTCTTCTGTTGTATAGAAGTAGCTCTCTGCCTCTTCTGTTTTATAATAATAATAATAATAATGCATCGGTTTTATATAGCGCTTTTCTGGACACTCAAAGACGCTTCACATGTGTCATTATTCATTCACTCCATACACGGTGGTGATAAACTACTGCTGTAGCCACAGCTGCCCTGGGGCACACTGACAGAAGCGAGGCAACCAGTATGCGCCATCGGCCCCTCCGACCACCACCAACGATTCACACACACACCAGACTCATTCTAGGCAATGGGGGTGAAGTGTCTTGCCTAAGGACACAACGGCAGTTTGGCACTTTACAGCCGCAGCCGCCCCACTGTGGCTGGTGTTCCCAGAGGTTAAGTGTCTTGCCAAGGACACAATGACAGTAGTCAGAGGGAGTCGATGGTGAAAGTCTTGAGCGGGGCTTGAACCCACGACCTTCTGGCTCAAAGGCCAAAGCTCTACCAACTGAGCTACTGCCGCCCGTCTGTGTTATAGAAGTAGCTCTCTGCCTCTTCTGTTGTATAGAAGTAGTTCTTTGCCTCTTCTGTTTTATAGAAGTAGCTCTCTGCCTCTTCTGTTGTATAGAAGTAGCTCTCTGCCTCTTCTGTTGTATAGAAGTAGCTCTCTGCCTCTTCTGTTTTATAGAAGTAGCTCTCTGCCTCTTCTGTTGTATAGAAGTAGCTCTCTGCCTCTTCTGTTTTATAGAAGTAGCTCTCTGCCTCTTCTGTTGTATAGAAGTAGCTCTCTGCCTCTTCTGTTGTATAGAAGTAGCTCTCTGCCTCTTCTGTTGTGTAGAAGTAGCTCTCGGCCTCTTCTGTTGTATAGAAGTAGCTCTCTGCCTCTTCTGTTGTATAGAAGTAGCTCTCTGCCTCTTCTGTTGTGTAGAAGTAGCTCTCGGCCTCTTCTGTTGTATAGAAGTAGCTCTCTGCCTCTTCTGTTGTATAGAAGTAGCTCTCTGCCTCTTCTGTTGTATAGAAGTAGCTCTCTGCCTCTTCTGTTTTATAGAAGTAGCTCTCTGCCTCTTCTGTTGTATAGAAGTAGCTCTCTGCCTCTTCTGTTGTATAGAAGTAGCTCTCTGCCTCTTCTGTTGTATAGGTGTAGCTCTCTGCCTCTTCTGTTTTATAGAAGTAGCTCTCTGCCTCTTCTGTTGTATAGAAGTAGCTCTCTGCCTCTTCTGTTGTATAGAAGTAGCTCTCTGCCTCTTCTGTTGTATAGAAGTAGCTATAATCAAATAGCTACAAACTCAATAATAAGACCTAATTAATAATACTGCAATAATAATTATTCACTAATAATACCTCATTCATAATAATTCAATAATAACTCATTCATAATAAGTCATTAATTATATTATATTATAAATATAAGTCAATAATAATAACTCATTCATAATAACGTATTTATAATAACACATTAATAATTCCTCATTAATAAGAACTCATTCATAATAACTCATGAATAATACCTTATTAATAATTCCTCATGAATGATACCTCATTAATAATTCCTCATGAATAATAACTGGTTCATTAGTGCAGGTGACAGGGTGCGGTGTGAGAGGCTGCAGTGTGGCGAGCACAGATTGTGTAGTGGATTTAGACGTTAATCTTGTGGTGAAGGAGATAATACCTGCAGCTCAGAGGGACGCAGCGTGGCCCCCTGCTGGACACAGATAAACCTGCAGCTCAGAGGGATGCAGCGTGGCCCCCTGCTGGACACAGATAAACCTGCAGCTCAGAGGGACGCAGCGTGGCCCCCTGCTGGACACAGATAAACCTGCAGCTCAGAGGGACGCAGCGTGGCCCCCTGCTGGACACAGATAAACCTGCAGCTCAGAGGGACGCAGCGTGGCCCCCTGCTGGACACAGGCTGCCATGGCCCGGCTCTCAGGCCAACAACACACATTCAAAGTTAGAATTTACACTTAAGATAATGCTAACGATGATAATGATAAATAATTTGAGATGAAGAGATCCTTTATTGTTCCCACTGCGGGGAAATGTCAGTGTTGTATCACACAGTTACACAACAGTAGAATGAGGAGCACACAACACAAGGTAAAAGAACAATAACTCTGTACTATAGTGTAATAAAATCTCTAACTTTAGCAAAATAAAGAAGCAGTATAAAAAATATCTAATGGTCATGGGTTTGATCCCATCACCTCCTGACGTCTGCTGTTGTTGTGTCCCTGGGCAAGACCAAGTGTCTGTGTGTGCTTTGCCTGAATCCCCATCGAAGCAGCCATTCTCCTGTGTGTGTGTGTGTGTATGTATCTCTGTGTGTGTGTGTACCTCTGTGTGTGTGTGTACCTCTGTGCACGCGTGTGTGTACCTCTCTGTGCATATGTGTGTGAACCTCTATGTGTGCGTGTGTACCTCTGTGCGTGTGTGTACCTTTGTACATGTGTACCTCTGTGTGTGTGTGTACCTCTGTGCGTGTGTGTTTGTGTGTACTTCTGTGTGTGTTTTCTTCTGTGTGTGTGTGTACTTCTGTGTGTGTACCTCTGTGTGTGTTTGTGTGTACCTCTGTGTGTGTGTGTGTGTATGTATGTACCTCTATGTGTGTATGTGTGCGTGTACCTCTGCGCATGTGTGTGTGTACCTCTGTGTGTGTGTACCTCTGCGCGTATGTGTATGTGTACCTCTGTGTGTGTGTGTATATGTGTGTACCTCTGTTTGTGTATGTGTGTGTACCTGTGTGTGTGCGTGTGTGTGTACCTCTGTGTGTTTGTATCTCTTTGTGTGTATGTACCTCTATGTGTGTGTACCTCTGTGTGTGTGCGTGTGTGTGTGTATGTGTGTGTGTACCTCTGTGTGTGTATGTGTGTGTGTTCCTCTGTGTGTGTATGTGTGTGTACCTCTGTGTGTGTATGTGTGTACCTCTGTGTGTATGTGTGTGTGTGTATGTGTGTGTGTACCTCTGTGTGTATGTGTGTGTGTTTGTGTACCTCTGTGTGTATGTGTGTGTGTGTGTGTGTGTGTGTGTGTATGTGTGTGTACCTCTGTGTGTATGTGTGTGTATGTATGTGTACCTCTGTGTGTATTTGTGTGTGTACCTCTGTGTGTATTTGTGTGTGTACCTCTGTGTGTGTATGTATGTGTACCTCTGTGTGTGTGTGTATATGTGTGTACCTCTGTTTGTGTATGTGTGTGTACCTGTGTGTGTGCGTGTGTGTGTACCTCTGTGTGTTTGTATCTCTTTGTGTGTATGTACCTCTATGTGTGTGTACCTCTGTGTGTGTGCGTGTGTGTGTGTATGTGTGTGTGTACCTCTGTGTGTGTATGTGTGTGTGTTCCTCTGTGTGTGTATGTGTGTGTACCTCTGTGTGTGTATGTGTGTACCTCTGTGTGTATGTGTGTGTGTGTATGTGTGTGTGTACCTCTGTGTGTATGTGTGTGTGTTTGTGTACCTCTGTGTGTATGTGTGTGTGTGTGTGTGTGTATGTGTGTGTACCTCTGTGTGTATGTGTGTGTATGTATGTGTACCTCTGTGTGTATTTGTGTGTGTACCTCTGTGTGTGTATGTATGTGTACCTCTGTGTGTGTATGTGTGTGTACCTATGTGTGTATGTGTGTGTGTACCTCTGTGTGTATGTGTGTGTGTGTGTATACCTCTGTGTGTATGTGTGTGTGTGTGTGTGTGTGTATGTGTGTGTACCTCTGTGTGTATGTGTGTGTATGTATGTGTACCTCTGTGTGTATTTGTGTGTGTACCTCTGTGTGTGTGTGTATGTGTACCTCTGTGTGTATGTGTGTGTGTGTGTATGTGTGTGTACCTCTGTGTGTATGTGTGTGTATGTATGTGTACCTCTGTGTGTATTTGTGTGTGTACCTCTGTGTGTGTATGTATGTGTACCTCTGTGTGTGTATGTGTGTGTACCTCTGTGTGTGTGTGTATGTGTACCTCTGTGTGTGTATTTGTGTGTGTACCTCTGTGTGTGTGTGTATGTGTACCTCTGTGTGTATTTGTGTGTGTACCTCTGTGTGTGTATGTATGTGTACCTCTGTGTGTGTGTATGTGTACCTCTGTGTGTGTATGTGTGTGTACCTCTGTGTGTGTATGTATGTGTACCTCTGTGTGTGTATTTGTGTGTGTACCTCTGTGTGTGTGTGTATGTGTACCTCTGTGTGTGTATGTGTGTGTACCTCTGTGTGTACCTCTGTGTGTGTATGTATGTGTACCTCTGTGTGTGTATGTGTGTGTACCTCTGTGTGTGTGTGTATGTGTACCTCTGTGTGTGTATGTGTGTGTACCTCTGTGTGTACCTCTGTGTGTGTATGTGTGTGTACCTCTGTGTGTGTATGTATGTGTGTGTATGTATGTGTACCTCTGTGTGTGTATGTGTGTGTACCTCTGTGTGTACCTCTGTGTGTGTATTTGTGTGTGTACCTCTGTGTGTGTGTGCATGTGTACCTCTGTGTGTGTATGTGTGTGTACCTCTGTGTGTGTATGTGTGTGTACCTCTGTGTGTATGTGTGTGTATGTGTGTGTGTACGTGTGTGTGTACCTCTGTGTGTATGTGTGTGTGTAGGTGTGTGTATGTGTGTGTACCTCTGTGTGTGTGTATGTGTGTGTACGTGTGTAGATCCGTGTTCTTCTTTCCTCAGACTTGCTGTGTTCCTCAGAGCGCCGTGATGCTGAGTCTGGTGGAGCGTCTGCTGTGCTGCGTCAGCTCCCAGGCCTCGGTCGTCCCAGAGGATTCCTCCGAGCGCTCCGAGGACGGCTACGAGTTTGTGGAAGTGAAGCCGGGGCGAGTGCTGCGCGTCCGCCACATCGTCCCGGAGCGCCCCCTGGTGGAGGAGGTGAGCGCGGCGCAGGGCGGGCTGGTCAGCTGCAAGAGGAAGATCACCGTCTACCGCAACGGCCAGCTCTACATCGAGAACCTGGGGGAGGGCGGGGGGGCGGAGCTGCGGCGCGGCGGGGGCGGGGACGAGGCCAACAGCGCCGCCGAGGTGGAGCTCACGGACGGGAAAAGCAGCCCAACCCCACCACCCACCGAGCCCCCCCACTGTGGCAAAGACAAAGGAGGAGGAGGTGGAGGAGGAGGAGGTGGAGGAGGAGGTGGAGGAGGAGGAGGTGGAGGAGGAGGAGAAGGTGGAGGAGAGGAGCAGGTACAGGGACAGACTGGGAGAGGGTTTGGGGGTAAAAGGTTCTCTGGGTTAGGAACAATCTCTCTCTGGTCTCTCTCTAGTCTCTCTCTCTAGTCTCTCTCTCTAGTCTCTCTCTCTCTGGTCTCTCTCTCTGGTCTCTCTCTGGTCTCTCTCTAGTCTCTCTCTCTAGTCTCTCTCTCTGGTCTCTCTCTCTGGTCTCCCTCTCTCTAGTCTCTCTCTCTGGTCTCTCTCTCTGGTCTCTCTCTAGTCCAGGGGTGCCCAAAAGGCTCATGGGAGATTCTCTCAAATTGATGTGAACCATGAGTGAGGCATGTATCTGGATACATCAGTAAAGCACTGGACACTATTTTCATGGGTAGATGCTAGGCGGCCCAATTTAAATGGTACGGCGGGCAAACTTTGGTCCGCGGGCCCCACTTTGGGCACCCCTGCTCTAGTCTCTTTCTGGTCCAGGAGTGTGACGATACCCAGTGCCTTGCGAAAGTATTCGGCCCACTTGAACCTTTCAACATTTTGCCACATTTCAGGCTTCAAACATAAAGATATAAAAAAAATTATTTTTTGTCAAGAATCAACAACAAGTGGGACACAATCGTGAAGTGGAACAACATTTATTGGATTATTTAAACTTTTTTAACAAATATAAAACTGAAAAGTGGGGCGTGCAATATTATTCGGCCCCTTGCGCTAATACTTTGTAGCGCCACCTTTTGCTGCAATTACAGCTGCAAGTCGCTTGGGGTATGTCTCTATCAGTTTTGCACATTGAGAGACTGGAATTCTTGCCCATTCTTCCTTGCAAAACAGCTGGAGCTCAGTGGGGTTGGACGGAGAGCGTTTGTGAACAGCAGTCTTCAGCTCTTTCCACAGATTCTCGATTGGATTCAGGTCTGGACTTTGACTTGGCCATTCTAACACCTGGATACGTCTATTTGTGAACCATTCCATTGTAGATTTGGCTTTATGTTTTGGATCATTGTCCTGTTGGAAGATAAATCTCCGTCCCAGTCTCAGGTCTTTTGCAGACTCCAACAGGTTTTCTTCCAGAATGGTCCTGTATTTGGCTCCATCCATCTTCCCATCCATTTTAGCCATCTTCCCTGTCCCTGCTGAAGAAAAGCAGGCCCAAAGCATGATGCTGCCACCCCCATGTTTGACAGTGGGGATGGTGTGTTCAGGGTGATGAGCTGTGTTGCTTTTACGCCAAACATATCGTTTTGCATTGTGGCCAAAAAGTTCGATTTCGGTTTCATCTGACCAGAGCACCTTCTTCCGCATGTTTGGTGTGTCTCCCAGGTGGCTTGTGGCAAACTTTAAACAAGACTTTTTATGGATATCTTTGAGAAATGGCTTTCTTCTTGCCACTCTTCCATAAAGGGCAGATTTGTGCAGTGCACAACTGATTGTTGTCCTATGGACAGACTCTCCCACCTCAGCTGTAGTTATCTGCAGTTCATTCAGAGTGATCATGGGCCTCTTGGCTGCATCTCTGATCAGTCTTCTCCTTGTTTGAGATGAAAGTTTGGAGGGACGGCCGGGTCTTGGTAGATTTGCAGTGGTCTGATGCTCCTTCCATTTCAATATAATTGCTTGCACAGTGCTCCTTGAGATGTTTAAAGCTTGGGAAATGTTTTTGTATCCAAATCCGGCTTTAAACTTCTCCACAACAGTATCTCGGACCTGCCTGGTGTGTTCCTTTGTCTTCATGGTTCTCTCTGTGCTTTAAACAGAACCCTGAGACTATCAAAGAGCAGGTGCATTTATACGGAGACTTGATTACACACAGGTGCATTCTATTTATCATCATCAGTCATTTAGGACAACATTGGATCATTCAAAGATCCTCACTGAACTTCTGGACTGAGATTTGCAGCACTGAAAGTAAAGGGGCCGAATAATATTGCACGCCCCACTTTTCAGTTTTTTATTTGTTAAAAAAAGTTTAAATTATCCAATAAATTTCGTTCCACTTCACGATTGTTGTTGTTGATTCATGACAAAAAAATTAAAATTGTATATCATTATATACGAGACGAATACTTTCGCAAGGCACTGTATCAATATAACGATACATCGTGATACTTTCTCCCGCGATCGATTATCGATATGTATTTCTAAGGTGTCGATTTTGAAAAAACAAAAAAAATTTCAATTAGTATCAATACTTAAAATATGGCTACATTACACATCCCCATTCCATTTATCATGAAATAAAGAGTATTTTTTCACTTAAAATTTGTCTTTTATTTATACCATAAATTGGCATGTGGTATATTTCTGACCAATATATCAATAATCGTCATATCGTGATATTATCGTTATCGTGAGCTTTGTATCGCGTATCCTATTGTATCGTGAGGTACCCTGAGGTTCCCACCCCTACTCTGGTCTCTCTCTGGTCTCTCTCTGGTCTCTCTCTGGTCTCTCTCTTTGGTCTCTCTCTGGTCTCTCTCTGGTCTCTCTCTGGTCTCTCTCTTTGGTCTCTCTCTGGTCTCACTCTCTGGTCTCTCTCTGGTCTCTCTCTTTGGTCTCTCTCTGGTCTCTCTCTGGTCTCTCTCTGGTCTCTCTCTTTGGTCTCTCTCTGGTCTCTCTCTTTGGTCTCTCTCTGGTCTCTCTCTGGTCTCTCTCTTTGGTCTCTCTCTGGTCTCTCTCTGGTCTCTCTGGTTTCTCTCTCTAGTCTGTCTTTAGTCTCTCTCTGGTCTCTCTCTGGTCTCTCTCTAGTCTTTCTTTAGTCTCTCTCTGGTCTCTGGTTTCTCTCTCTTGTGTGATTGTGTTTCTATACTCCAGCCCTGATCGTTCCCTTCTGTATGACCCGTGCTAACCCAATAACCTCGCCGCTGTCCCTCCCCAGCCCCCGCAGCCCCCGCAGCCCCCTCACCCCGGTGTCCGGTCGAAGCCGCGGCGGCGTAAACCCAAACGCACCATCATCATCGACTGCGAGCGGCGGGTGACGGCGTGCAGAGGGACCCACGGGGACCTGGCGCTGTTCTTCATCCATGGAGTGGGGGGGTCCCTGGACATTTGGGGGGCGCAGATGGACTTCTTTTCTCGTCTGGGGTACGAGGTGATTGCCCCGGACCTGACGGGACACGGCGCCAGCTCTGCCCCTCAGGTCCCCGCCGCCTACACCTTCTACGCTCTGGCAGAGGACGTCCGCATCATCTTCAAGAGATACGCCAAGAAGAGGAACGTGCTGGTGGGACACTCGTACGGGTGAGGGACCGGACTGGACCGGACCGGACCAGACTGGACTGGACCAGACCGGACTGGACCGGACCAGACTGGACTGGACCAGACCGGACTGGACCGGACCAGACTGGACTGGACTGGACCAGACTGGACTGGACTGGACTGGACTATTTTTTTAATCATTATTTTCAGTTCTATTCTATTGTGTATTGCCCTAAATAACTTCAGTGGTTTCTCTGATAAGCTGTCGATTCTTCAACACAGATCAGAGAATCTAAACGCAAACATACAACATCTCTCTCTGATCTCTCTCTGGTCTCTCTCTGGTCTCTGGTCTTCCTGGTCCCTCTCCTCCCTGACGTACCATGTGTCCTCAGGGTGTCGTTCTGTACCTTCCTGGCGCATGAGTACCCAGAGCAGGTCCATAAGATGGTGATGATAAACGGAGGAGGCCCCACGGCGCTGGAGCCCAGTGTCTGCTCCGTCTTCAGCCTTCCCACCTGCGTCCTGCACTGCCTCTCCCCCCTGCTCTCCTGGAGCTTCCTCAAGTACGGTCTGGACCCAGGACTGAGGCTGTGGACCCAGGACTGAGGCTGTAGACCCAGGACTGAGGCTGTAGATCCAGGACTGAGGCTGTAGACCCAGGACTGAGGCTGTAGACCCAGGACTGAGGCTGTAGACCCAGGACTGATGCTGTAGACCCAGGACTGAGGCTGTAGACCCAGGACCGAGGCTGTAGACCCAGGACTGAGACTCTAGACCCAGGACTGATGCTGTAGACCCAGGACTGAGGCTGTAGACCCAGGACCGAGGCTGTAGACCCAGGACTGAGGCTACTTTTCTGATCTAAAATATAAACCATGCCTGTTTCATTTTTAAGCCATGCTAATCACTTCAAACATGTGCGTGTGAACTTAGATAGCACACAGATAGTCAACTCAGTCCTGGTTTGATGAATTTAGAAGCACGGCTAACCACTTCAAACGTGTATCCATGAACTTAACTGTATCTTCACTCTTTAAGATAATATTTAATTATCTAAATAACCCGGTCTCCGCAGGGCCGGCTTTGCTCGTCAGGGGTCGAAGGAGAAGCAGCTGCTGCGAGAGACCAACGCCTTCAACGTGTCGCCGCTGGTGCTACGGGCCATGATGGGCGGACAGTACTGGCCCGAGGGAGACGAGGTGTACCATGCAGAGGTCACCGCCCCCACGCTGCTGGTCCACGGCATGCACGACAAGTTCGTACCAGTGGAGGAGGACCAGCGGATGGCCGAGGTCTGAGTGTGTGTCTGTGGTCTCTGGTCTCTCTCTGGTCTGTCTCTGGTCTCTCTGGTGTCTCTCTGGTCTCTCTCTCTGGTCTCTTTCTCTGGTCTCCCTCTGGTCTCTCTGGTCTCTCTCTGGTCTCTCTCTGGCCTCGCTCTGGTGTTTCTCTGGTGTATCTCTGGTCTCTCTCTGGTCTGTCTCTGGTCTCTCTGGTCTCTTTCTCTGGTCTCCCTCTGGTCTCTCTGGTCTCTCTCTGGTCTCTCTCTGGCCTCGCTCTGGTGTTTCTCTGGTGTATCTCTGGTCTCTCTCTGGTCTCTCTCTTTGGTCTCTCTCTAGTCTCTCTCTGGTCTCTCTCTGGTCTCTTTCTGGCCTCGCTCTGGCGTCTCTCTGGTGTCTCTCTGGTCTCTCTCTCTGGTCTCTCTCTGGTCTCTCTCTGGTCTCTCTCTCTGGTGTCTCTCTGGTCTCTCTCTGGTCTCTCTCTCTGGTCTTTCTCTCTAGTCTCTCTCTGGTCTCTCTCTGGTCTCTCTCTGGCCTCTCTCTGGTCTCTCTCTCTGGTCTCTCTCTGGTCTCTCTCTGGCCTCTCTCTGGTCTCTCTCTGGTCTCTCTCTGGTCTCTCTTTGGTCTCTCTCTGGTCTCTCTCTGGTCTTTCTCTGGTCTCTCTCTCTCTGGCCTCTCTCTGGTCTCTCTGGTCTCTCTCTAGTCTCTCTCTAGTCTCTCTCTCTGGTCTCTCTCTCTGGTCTCTCTCTGGTCTCTCTCTCTGGTCTCTCTCTGGTCTCTCTCTGGTCTCTCTCTGGTCTCTCTCTGGTCTCTCTCTCTGGTCTCTCTCTCTGGTCTCTCTCTGGTCTCTCTCTCTGGTCTCTCTCTCTGGTCTTTCTCTGGTCTCTCTCTGGTCTCTCTCTCTCTGGTCTCTCTCTGGTCTCTCTCTCTGGTCTCTCTCTCTGGTCTCTCTCTCTGGTCTTTCTCTGGTCTCTCTCTGGTCTCTCTCTGGTCTCTTTGGTCTCTCTCTGTTTTCATCCATGTTTTCAGTGTGAATCAACCGGCTGTACAGGGAAGATCAATGGCATCTGTGTGTTTGAATGCACATTGAGAGTATAGAGAGACCAGAGAGAGAGACCAGAAAGAGAGACCAGAGAGAGAGACCAGGGGAAGACCAGAGAGAGACCAGGGGGAGACCAGAGAGAGACCAGGGGGAGACCAGAGAGAGAGCAGAAAGAGAGACCAGAGAGAGACCAGAGAGAGAGACCAAAGAGGGATCAGAGAGAGAAATTAGAGAGAGACCAGAGAGAAACCAGAGATAGACACAAGAAAGAGACCAGAAAGAAACTAGAGAGTGAGACCAGGGTCAAGAGAGAGACCCCTGCACAGACAGGAGGGGTTTGCGTACGTACTTATGGTGTTAGTCTGATCCCTTCTGGACAAAGAAGGGATTACATCGACGTGTTTCTAGGAAAACCTGGATTTCTCCTGAGCCTCTTTCACACCAGTCCCATTAATCCTGTCTCCACCTTTGGTCCTGGTTCTCCCTTTACAGTTTTCTCACATAGTGGACGTTGTAGGAACCAAAATTGTCTGTCTTTCAGTTAGCTGGAAAGGTGGCCACCTGGTCTCTCTCGGGTCTCTCTCTGGCTTCTCCCGCCGGTCCCTCTGGTCCCTCTGGTCCCTCTGGTCCCTCTCTCTGGTCTCTCTAGTATCTCTCTGGATACCTTCTGGTCCCTCTGGTCTCTATCTACTGCTCTCTCTCTGGTCTCTCTCTGGTGTCTCTCTGGTGTCTCTCTGGTCTCCCTCTGGTCTCTCTCTGCTTGTCTCTCTCTCTGGTCTCGCTATCTCGGGTCTCTCTCTGGTCTCTCTCTGGTGTCTCTCTGGTCTCCCTCTGGTCTCTCTCTGCTTGTCTCTCTCTGGTCTCGCTATCTCGGGTCTCTCTCTGGTTTTCCTTTGATCTCTCTCCCTGGTCTCTCTTTGGTCGCTCTCTGGTCTCTCTCTGGTCTCCCTCTTGTCCCTCTGGTGTCTCTCTGGTCTCCCTCTGGTCTCTCTCTGGTCTCTCTCTGGTCTCTCTCTGGTCTCTCTCTGGTCTCTCTCTGGTCTCCCTCTGGTCTCTCTCTGGTCTCCCTCTGGTCTCTCTCTGTTCTCTCTCTAGTTTCTTTCTGATCTTTCTCTGCTCTCTCTCTCTGGTCCCTCTCTTCTGGTCTCTCTTAGTCTCTCTCAGGTCTCTCACTAGTCACTCTCTGGTATCTCTCGCTCTCTTTCTGGTCTCTGTCTGGTCTCTCTCTGGTCCTAACCAAATCCTGGTCCCTATGCTCAGATCTTGCTGATGGCGTTCCTGAAGGTCCTGGAGGACGGGAGTCACATGGTGATGATGGAGTGTCCAGAGACCGTAAACACCCTTCTGTACGAGTTCCTCCTTTGGGAACCCCTCACGCCACCGCCCAGACCCACCACGGCCATCAGGGGGCGCCCAGAGACCGCCCGGACCCAAAGGGACAACCCCAGAGCCGAGCGCGAGGACCGGGCCTCCAACAGCACCTCGTAGGCCTCAGGACGGGGGCGGGACTCCCTCTGCTCACTCACATGGTGTCAGCGATAACCCAGAGAGAGAGAGACCAGAGAGAGAGCAGAGTGAGACCAGAGAGAGAGACCAGAGAGAGAGACCAGAGAGAGACCAGAGAGAAAGCAGAGAGACTAGAGAGACCAGAGGGACCAGAGAGAGACCAGAGAGAGACCAGAAAGAGACCAGAGAGAGACTAGAGAGAGACCAGAGAGAGACCAGAGAGAGAGACCAGAGAGAGAGACTAGAGAGAGACCAGAGAGAGACCAGAGAGAGACCAGAGAGAGACCAGAGAGAGACCAGAGAGAGAGAGACCAGAGAGAGAACAGAGAGAGACCAGAGAGAGACCAGAGAGAGAGAGACCAGATTCTGGACATGGATTGTTGAAGTCTAACTCAATGTAAGCCTGAGTAAATCCGGGTCTGGACTCAGACAGGTCTGGACTCAGACAGGTCTGAACGATGGTGAAACGACGAGGCTTCTGCACCAGCCGTGCCTTGAGGTCCCACAGAGACTCGGATCCGAACGGTTCTGATCCGAGTGTTTCTAGAGTGACCCAAAGATCATCGTGAACTGCAGCGTGAGACCTGCTCCTCGCGGTTTAATAAAGTTGTTCCAGAATCTTCCGTGTCCACCGCTGGAGTCTGTTATTCCTCATTTGCATTTGTGACTTTTTATCGACATGAAAAGATCAAACTATTATTTTCATGAGTTTGAATATTAAAAACTTTTAAAATAAATATATTTCTTTGAACATAGGTTTCTCTCTGTGTGTTTAATGTTTGTGATGTCAGCGCTGTGATTGGTCAATGGCTTTAAAATGAATGTATGAATGTATAACGTGAGCCCAGACAGTGGGGGCCGCTCCGATGTCCACCGCGGGCCGCCACTGGCTCGCGGGCCGCATGTTGAGACCTCTGCTGTACAGTGTTTCCAAAGCAACATCAACAACATGAGTTCAGGCAAGGCGAGTTTAATTGTATAGCACACTTCATACACGTTCACTTTTACATAAATAACTTGAACAGAGAAGGAGCCTGTCTCACGTTCAGAAAAGGAGCCTGTCTCACGCTCAGAGAAGGAGCCTGTCTCACACTCAGAGAAGGAGCCTGTCTCACGCTCAGAGAAGGAGCCTGTCTCACTCTCAGAGAAGGAGCCTGTCTCACGCTCAGAGAAGGAGCCTGTCTCACGCTCAGAGAAGGAGCCTGTCTCACGCTCAGAGAAGGAGCCTGTCTCACTCTCAGAGAAGGAGCCTGTCTCACTCTCAGAGAAGGAGCCTGTCTCACGCTCAGAGAAGGAGCCTGTCTCACGCTCAGAGAAGGAGCCTGTCTCACGCTCAGAGAAGGAGCCTGTCTCACGCTCAGAGAAGGAGCCTGTCTCACTCTCAGAGAAGGAGCCTGTCTCACGCTCAGAGAAGGAGCCTGTCTCACGCTCAGAGAAGGGGCCTGTTCTCTATTCTATTCTAGAAATGTTTCTTCTCTAGTCCCTCTTGGTCCTGGTTCTACCCAGGCCGAGCTGGTACTAAAGTGTTCTAACTGACAGTGATTGGCCAGGAGCCTGTCTCACGCTCAGAGAAGGGGCCTGTCTCACGCTCAGAGAAGGAGCCTGTCTCACGCTCAGAGAAGGAGCCTGTCTCACGCTCAGAGAAGGAGCCTGTCTCACGCTCAGAGAAGGAGCCTGTCTCACGCTCAGAGAAGGAGCCTGTCTCACTCTCAGAGAAGGAGCCTGTCTCACTCTCAGAGAAGGGGCCTGTCTCACGTTCAGAGAAGGAGCCTGTCTCACGCTCAGAGAAGGAGCCTGTCTCACGCTCAGAGAAGGAGCCTGTCTCACGCTCAGAGAAGGAGCCTGTCTCACTCTCAGAGAAGGAGCCTGTCTCACTCTCAGAGAAGGGGCCTGTCTCACGTTCAGAGAAGGAGCCTGTCTCACGCTCAGAGAAGGAGCCTGTCTCACTCTTTCAAGGGGTCTGATGAGGGTCTGCTCCTGACACAGAATAATAAATACTAAACTCTCACTTGTAGAGAGCGATTTATATAAATGTTAAAAATCCAAATATTTCAGGAAAATGTCAAATTGTGCCAAAAAAACTTGTGTTTGAACCAAATGAAAAGGTTTAAGTCAAAACTAAGTTTGAAAACAGCAAAAACTGAATAAAATGAGAATCTTCTTTATTACACTTTTAAACTATGTAAAAATATGTTCTTTTTTTTTTACATCAAAAATATACAAACATTAAAAGCAAGCATCAGATAAGATTCTACTGCCTCCATTTCTCTGCTCTACCCTACCCTACACTACCCTGCCCTACTCTATTCTACTCTACTCTACCCTACACTACCCTACTCTACTCTACTCTACTCTATTCTACTCTACTCTACTCTACTCTACCCTACACTACCCTGCCCTACTCTATTCTACTCTACTCTACCCTACACTACCCTACCCTACCCTACACTACCCTGCCCTACTCTACTCTACTCTACTCTACCCTACCCTACCCTACCCTACCCTGCCCTACCCTACTCTACTCTACCCTACCCTACCCTCCCTACCCTACCCTACCCTACTACCCTACTCTACTCTACTCTACTCTACCCTACCCTACCCTACCCTGCCCTGCCCTGCCCTACCCTACCCTACTCTACTCTACTCTACTCTACTCTACTCTACTCTACCCTACCCTGCCCTGCCCTACTCTACTCTACTCTACTCTACTCTACCCTACCCTACCCTACTCTACCCTGCCCTACCCTACTCTACTCTACTCTACTCTACCCTACCCTGCCCTACCTTACTCTACCCTGCCCTACCCTGCCCTACCCTACCCTACCCTACTCTACTCTACTCTACCCTACCCTACCCTACCCTGCCCCTACTCTACTCTACTCTACCCTACCCTACCTTACTTTACTCTACTCTACTCTACTATACTCTACTCTACCCTACTCTACCATACTCTACCCTACCCTACTCTACCATACTCTACCATACTCTACCATACTCTACCGTACTCTACTGTACTCTACTGTTCTCTATTCTATTCTAGAAATGTTTCTTCTCTAGTCCCTCTTGGTCCTGGTTCTACCCAGGCCGAGCTGGTACTAAAGTGTTCTAACTGACAGTGATTGGCCAGAAGGCAGCTGGGAGACATGGTTACTAAGGATACTGTTTGTTGTTGGTTCGTTGGTTGCTCGGGAAAGCAAGTAGGTAGAGATGAGTAGACCTTTACAGCAGAGAGACCAGAGAGAGAGACCAGAGAGAGAGAATAGAGAGAGAGACCAGAGAGAGAGAATAGAGAGAGAGACCAGAGAGAGAGAATAGAGAGAGAGCAGAGAGAGATCAAATATTCAAATAGCTGATTCTCCCCAAGAAAATGTTCATTAAAAAATATACACATCCAAAATAAGAATAGAGATGAACTAGACTGTGATGTTGAGCTCACACTTCCATAGAGACTAACGGGGACGTGCTCTCTGGCTCCCCCTGCTGGCCGCTGCTCTCTGGCTTCCCCTGCTGGTTGCTGCTCTCTGGCTTCCCCTGCTGGTTGCTGCTCTCTGGCTCCCCCTTCTGGTCTGAGCTGGAGCTGTTCTCTTCAGGCTTCAAGGCCGTGGTTTCATCTATGATCTCCACAGAGTTAGATGGAGGAGCAGGAGGAGCAACAGCAGGAGCAGCAGCAGCAGGAGCTGCAGGGGCAGGAGCAGAGTTGGTCTTGACGTCTCCGTTCTGCGCTGGGAAAACAGCCTCCAGTGAGTCGTACAGGAACTGGTACTGGGCCTGTCCAGACACAAAGGGAGGAGAGTGACTGAGGTGAAGCTGTGTGTGTCTCTGTGTGTGCGTGTGTGTGTGTGTGTGTGTCTCTCTGTGTGTGTGTCTCTCTGTGTGTGTCTCTCTGTGTGTCTCTCTGTGTGTGTCTCTCTGTGTGTGTCTCTCTGTGTGTGTCTCTCTGTGTGTGTCTCTGTGTGTGTCTCTGTGTGTCTCTCTGTGTGTGTCTCTCTGTGTGTCTCTCTGTGTGTGTCTCTCTGTGTGTGTCTCTCTGTGTGTGTCTCTCTGTGTGTCTCTCTGTGTGTGTCTCTCTGTGTGTGTCTGTGTGTGTACCCACCAGGTCCTGGACCATGGCCTCTCTCTCCTTCCTCAGAGTCTTCACCGTCTGAAACACGTCCAGCAGTTTCTCTGTGTCTGCACTGTCCAACAGGCTCCACAGCGCCACCACCAGGCCACAGCGGCTCGAGCCGTCACTGCACACATACAGCTCAATACACTCAATTAAGGAAGCAGTAGTAGTAGTAGTAGAAGCAGTAGTAGTAGTAGTAGAAGCAGTAGTAGTAGTAGTAGAAGTAGTAGTAGTAGTAGAAGCAGTAGTAGTAGTAGTAGAAGTAGTAGTAGTAGTAGTAAGTAAGTTTTTATTTATATACCGCCTTTTCACTGCAGATCTGAGTCTCAAAGCGGTTTACAATTGTTAATTTTGGGCATTTGTCTCTCACTCCACACAGAGATGGGAGCGGGGCCAGTACAGGAGGCACATGCCAGAACTATTGGACATATTTTTAGTGGTAGGGGAAACCGGAGTACCCGGAGGAAACCTACGCAGACACGGGGAGAACATGCAAACTCCACTCAGAAAGGCCCTGGTCCAACCGGGATTCGAACCCAGGACCTTCTTGCTGAGAGGCGAGAGTGCTATCCACTCAGCCACCGTGCCGCCTGCCGTAGTAGTAGTAGAAGCAGTAGTAGTAGCAGTAGCAGTAGCAGTAGTAGAAGTAGTAGTAGTAGTAGTAGAAGTAGTAGTAGTTGACTCACTCGCAGTGGACCACAGCAGGGGTACTTCTCAGGACTTGACTCGGTCCACATTTGGTCCGCACTTCCCGTAGCATCTGGAGCAACTCCTGGGGGTTCTCCGGGACGCCCCCCTCCCCCCACCGCACAAACTCAAAATGTCTGACGGATCGATGCTCTTTCCTCTGCACAGAGAAGGATTTAGATAGGTTTCTACTCTACTCTACTCTACTCTACTCTACTCTACGTACTGTACTGTACTCTACTGTAATCTACTCTAATGAGCTCTACTGAACAGAGCGAGAACAGAGAGAAACCAGAGAGAGAGACCAGAGAGAGAGACCAGAGAGAGAGACCAGAGAGAGACCAGAGAGAGAGACCAGAGAGAGAGACCAGAGAGAGAGACCAGAGAGAGAGACCAGAGAGAGACCAGAGAGAGACCAGAGAGACCAGAGAGAGACCAGAGAGAGCTGGTAGTAGTGACACTGAGGGCCAATGATCTTTGAGGAATAAGAAAGACCATAATCCTGGTTGTGGTGAGTCCTGGTCTCACCTTGACGTGGCGGACGTTCATGGTGCGGCTGACGAACGCTGGACTAGTGTCTGTTGCCGTCACCTCCACCTCCACGTCTCCAAACAGGCTCTTCTCATTGGTCCAGTACACACAGCCCTGGCAACACAACATCCAATCAGATCGCATATTCAAATGTGGTGGTGCTGGTATGGTGCTGGTGTGGTGCTGGTGTGGTGTTGGTGTATTGTTGGTGTGCTGCTGGTATGGTGCTGGTGTGGTGCTGGTATGGTGCTGGTATGGTGCTGGTATGGTGCTGGTGTGGTGCTGGTGTGGTGCTGGTGTGATGCTGGTATGGTGCTGGTATGGTGCTGGTGTGGTGCTGGTGTGGTGCTGGTGTGGTGTTGGTGTATTGTTGGTGTGCTGCTGGTATGGTGCTGGTGTGGTGCTGGTATGGTGCTGGTATGGTGCTGGTATGGTGCTGGTGTGGTGCTGGTGTGGTGCTGGTGTGATGCTGGTATGGTGCTGGTATGGTGCTGGTGTGGTGCTGGTGTGGTGCTGGTATGATGCTGTATGGTGCTGCTGGTGCTGGTGTGGTGCTGGTATGGTGCTGGTGTGGTGCTGGTATGGTGCTGGTGTGGTGTTGGTTTGATGTTTCTGGTGTGTTGCTGGTGTGGTGTTGCTGGTGTGGTACCTGGTCCTGTTTGCTGGTTGAGAGCATGATGATGGTGGAGACTTTCTTCTGGTGAACCATGAGCCAGAAGTCTTGTGCCGTGTTGGAGAGCGGAGTCTGAGCCGCGATGAAGCAGCGCGAGCCCCAGTATCCCTGAGAGAGAGACACCATCAACAGACACCATCAACACCATACTGAGAGAGAGACACCATCAACACCATACTGAGAGAGAGACACCATCAACACCATACTGAGAGAGAGACACCATCAACACACTGAGAGAGAGACCATCAACACACTGAGAGAGAGACACCATCAACACACTGAGAGAGACACACCATCAACACACTGAGAGAGAGACCATCAACACACTGAGAGAGAGACACCATCAACACCATACTGAGAGAGAGACACCATCAACATACTGAGAGAGAGACACCATCAACACCATACTGAGAGAGAGAGAGAGAGAGACCATCAACACACTGAGAGAGAGAGACACCATCAACACCATACTGAGAGAGAGACACCATCAACACACTGAGAGAGAGAGACCATCAACATACTGAGAGAGAGACACCATCAACATACTGAGAGAGAGACACCATCAACATACTGAGAGAGAGAGACACCATCAACACCATACTGAGAGAGAGACACCATCAACACACTGAGAGAGAGACACCATCAACACCATACTGAGAGAGAGACACCATCAACATATTGAGAGAGAGAGAAACCATCAACACCATACTGAGAGAGAGACAGACCATCAACACACTGAGAGAGAGAGACACCATTAACACCATACTGAGAGCGAGAGACACCATCAACACCATACTGAGAGAGAGAGAGAGACACCATAAACACCATACTGAGAGAGAGAGAGACACCATAAACACCATACTGAGAGAGAGAGACACCATCAACACCATACTGAGAGAGAGAGAGACACCATCAACATACCGAGAGAAACTGTATAGTCCTCTTCACAGCTACTCTACTCTACTCTACTCTACTTACTTGATGCCTGTATCTTTTGAACAGAATACCATGTGACCCAGTTGCAGAGTTGATGAAGACTCACGCTGATGTGGGAGGCGTTGATGTACTTGGACGACTCCTCTTCATCATCAGAAGAATCCTCCTCCTCTTCCTCACTGTCATGGCTCCGCTCCTCCTCCAATTGCACCAGAACCCGATTATAGTCATCTGCCACGACAAAACATATGAATACTCAGTCCTGGGTCTACAGCCTCAGTCCTGGGTCTACAGCCTCAGTCCTGGGTCTACAGCCTCAGTCCTGGACCTACAGCCTAAGTCCTGGGTCTACAGCCTAAGTCCTGGGTCTACAGCCTCAGTCCTGGGTCTACAGCCTCAGTCCTGGGTCTACAGCCTCAGTCCTGGGTCTACAGCCTCAGTCCTGGGTCTACAGCCTAAGTCCTGGGTCTACAGCCTAAGTCCTGGGTCTACAGCCTCAGTCCTGGGTCTACAGCCTCAGTCCTGGGTCTACAGCCTCAGTCCTGGGTCTACAGCCTAAGTCCTGGGTCTACAGCCTAAATCCTGGGTCTACAGCCTAAGTCCTGAGTCTACAGCCTCAGTCCTGGGTCTACAGCCTCAGTCCTGAGTCTACAGCCTCAGTCCTGGGTCTACAGCCTAAGTCCTGGGTCTACAGCCTCAGTCCTGAGTCTACAGCCTCAGTCCTGGGTCTACAGCCTCAGTCCTGGGTCTACAGCCTAAGTCATGGGTCTACAGCCTCAGTCCTGGGTCTACAGCCTCAGTCCTGGGTCTACAGCCTCAGTCCTGGACCTACAGCCTCAGTCCTGGATCTACAGCCTCAGTCCTGGGTCTACAGCCTCAGTCCTGGGTCTACAGCCTCAGTCCTGGGTCTACAGCCTCAGTCCTGGGTGAGGGGAGGTAGTATCTGTCTTACATATCCTTATCCTTTACATTTTAACCATTTCTATCTTGAGCTCTAACAGACTCTGAGACTCTATAATAAAGTTCTAATGCAGAGAAAGAGCGAGGGCCTCACAGGGGAGGACGGTGGGGGTCCGGTTCTTCTTTTGGTTCTCCTCCATGAGCCCGGTGTTGGACGTTCTCCAGTTCTTATACGTCGGCATTCTCTGAAACGAGGAACGTCTGGTGTCAAACTGAGCACGGTTTGTGTTTTAACAACTACAATTTAACTGTGTTTCTATAACGTTTTATATAAAGCCCTGTTTCCACCAGAGTAGAGTAGAGTAGAGTAGAGTAGAGTAGAGTAGAGTA
The DNA here is from genome assembly GCA_964034765.1 of Knipowitschia caucasica. Lineage (NCBI taxonomy): Eukaryota > Metazoa > Chordata > Actinopteri > Gobiiformes > Gobiidae > Knipowitschia > Knipowitschia caucasica. The sequence goes on along the minus strand of OZ035824.1, from coordinate 2,279,677 downwards.
GAGTAGAGTAGAGTAGAGTAGAGTAGAGTAGAGTAGAGTAGAGCAGTGTAGAGTAGAGCAGTGTAGAGTAGAGCAGAGCAGAGCAGAGCAGAGCAGAGCAGAGCAGTGTAGAGTAGAGTAGAGTAGAGTAGAGTAGAGTAGAGTAGAGTAGAGTAGAGTAGAGTAGAGTAGAGTAGAGCAGAGCAGAGCAGAGCAGTGTAGAGTAGAGTAGAGTAGAGTAGAGTAGAGCAGAGTAGAGCAGAGTAGAGTAGAGTAGAGTAGAGTAGAGCACAGCAGAGTAGAGTAGAGTAGAGTAGAGCAGAGTAGAGCAGAGTAGAGTAGAGTAGAGTAGAGTAGAGCACAGCAGAGTAGAGTAGAGTAGAGTAGAGCAGAGTAGAGCAGAGTAGAGTAGAGCAGAGTAGAGTAGAGTAGAGTAGAGTAGAGCACAGCAGAGTAGAGCAGAGCAGAGCAGAGTAGAGTAGAGTAGAGTAGAGTAGAGTAGAGTAGAGTAGAGTACAGCAGAGTAGAGTAGAGTAGAGTAGAGTACAGCAGAGTAGAGTACCTGGAACTCCTCCACCATGAGGCTGCTGTCCTCGCTCTGCTCCCTCATGGTGCTGAGGCTGCTGTGGAGCTCCTCCAGCTCCAGCTCCGTTTCTCCAAACTGGTTATGCTCCAGCAGCGCCTGATGGATCAGGATGTACTGCGCCTGCAACACAGAGGACTGAGGCTTTAGACCCAGGACTGAGGCTGTAGACCCAGGACTGAGGCTGTAGACCCAGGACTGAGGCTGTAGACCCAGGACTGAGGCTGTAGATCCAGGACTGAGGCTGTAGACCCAGGACTGAGGCTGTAGACCCAGGACTGAGGCTGTAGACCCAGGACTGAGGTTGTAGACCCAGGACTGAGGTTGTAGACCCAGGACTGAGGCTGTAAGATTTAGAGCGAACAGCAGAAGCACAAAGTCCCACTGGTCCCCCACTGGTCCCTTACTGTTCCCCCACTGGTCCCCCACTGGTCCTTCACTGGTCCCTCACTGGTCCCTCACTGGTCCCTCACTGGTCCCTCACTGGTCCTTCACTGGTCCCTCACTGGTCTCTCACTGGTTCCTCACTGGTCCTTCACTGGCCTCTCACTGGTCCCTCACTGGTCCTTCACTGGTCCCTCACTGGTCTCTCACTGGTTCCTCACCTCCACCTGGACCATGAGGCATCTCTGTCTGCGCAGCTGCACCACGTAACCGTAAATGTCCAGTCTCCTCTCGGCCTCCAGACCCTCCATCAGGGCATCGATCCCAATGTACGAGCCCGTCCTGCCCACTCCAGCACTGCAACACACACACACACACACACACACACACACACACACACACACACACACACACACACACACACACACACACACACCGTTCATTTTCACTGGTTGTCCGTGGGAACCAAGTGATAAGGTACCACAGTAGTCTACGGGTTCATTGTACAGTCTGACAGAAGCTCTCTAACACATGTTTATAAAAGTGTACAATGTTTGCGCATCACACCTGCAGAATGGACCAAAGTGTGGTTTAATTTGGGTTGTTAACCTGTGTTTTTCAGCTAGCATGATCCACCAAGTCTTTCAGCTAGCATGATTTACATCTATGAACCAATGACTACAGGTGATTGATAGTCAGCCGTGTTCATTGTACAGTCTGACAGGTTAGACTGTACCTGCAGTGCACGACGATGGGGCCGCTGAACAGGTTCTTGAAGGAGTTGACGCGGCGCCGCAGCTTGAGAAGCAGGTGTGGTTCTCCGGGAACGCCGTGGTCGGGCCAGCTCAAGAACTGGATGTGCGTCACCTCGCGCTCGCTGTTCTTCTCTCTCTTCTACACACAACATTTCAGCTCAAACATGGAACAGTCTTCCTGAAAATGTGAGACGAGCCTCCACCCTGAAAACGTTTCTGTTTAGCTACAACTGATTCTGTTTTGTACGATTTATCTATTGCTGTTCTATTTCAGACCCTTGATTAACCGGTGAACTGTTTACTTTTTAAGGTGTTTGTGTCGGTATTTGTGTGTTTTTGTTGTATTTACAAATTATTTATAGTTTATTATTTTATTATTTGGTGTCAAACTATCTTGTATTTGTAACATGCACATAATGTAAACAGATGAAAACAAAATAAAGTATAAATGAAAGACAACGCTATTAAACTTTTATATGCCACTGAAACTGCCACTAAACTTCTAAATGCCACTAGAACTGCCACTAAACTTGTATCTGCCACAGAAAATGCCACTAAACTTCTAGCTGCCCAGAAAATGCCCCTAAACTTTTAGCTGCCACAGAAAATGCCACTTAACTTCTAGCTGCCACGGAAAATGCCACTAAACTTCTATCTGCCACAGAAAATGCCACTAAACTATCTGCCACAGAAAATGCCACTAAACTTCTATCTGACACAGAAAATGCCACTAAACTTCGAGCTGCCACAGAAAATGCCACTTAACTTCTATCTGCCACGGAAAATGCCACTGAACTTCTAGCTGCCACGGAAAATGCCACTACACTTTTAGCTGACACAGAAAATGCCACTAAACTATCTGCAACAGAAAATGCCACTAAACTTCTATCTGACACAGAAAATGCCACTAAACTTCTAGCTGCCACAGAAAATGCCACTAAACTTCTTGCTGCCACAGAAAATGCCACTGAACTTCTAGCTGCCACGGAAAATGCCACTAAACTTCTAGCTGCCACAGAAAATGCCACTAAACTTTTACTGCCACAGAAAATGCCACTTAACTTCTATCTGCCACGGAAAATGTCACTAAACTTCTAGCTGCCACAAAAAATACCACTTAACTTCTAGCTGCCACGGAAAATGCCACTAAACTTCTAGCTGCCACAGAAAATGCCACTAAACTATCTGCCACAGAAAATGCCACTAAACTTCTATCTGACACAGAAAATGCCACTAAACTTCTAGCTGCCACAGAAAACGCCACTTAACTTCTATCTGCCACGGAAAATGCCACTGAACTTCTAGCTGCCACGGAAAATGCCACTAAACTTCTAGCTGCCACAGAAAATGCCACTAAACTTATACTGCCACAGAAAATGCCACTTAACTTCTATCTGCCACGGAAAATGTCACTAAACTTCTAGCTGCCACGAAAAATACCACTTAACTTCTAGCTGCCACGGAAAATGCCACTAAACTTCTAGCTGCCACAGAAAATGCCACTAAACTATCTGCCACAGAAAATGCCACTAAACTTCTATCTGACACAGAAAATGCCACTAAACTTCTAGCTGCCACAGAAAACGCCACTTAACTTCTATCTGCCACGGAAAATGCCACTGAACTTCTAGCTGCCACGGAAAATGCCACTACACTTCCAGAGACCACAGAAAGTCATCGGTTTGTGCCAGAGGTTCTTGACAGTAGCATGGATGGATCTAAGAACATCTCCAGGTCTGATTTTAAGTAAGTAAAGCGGTTTACAATTGTTGGGATGGGAGGGGCCAGTACAGGAGGCGCATGCCAGACCTATTGTACATGTTTTTAGTGGTAGGGGAAACCGGAGCACCCGGAGGTAACCTACGCAGACACGGGGAGAACATGCAAACTCCACTCAGAATGGCCATGTTCCGAGTGGATTTTGATGAGGAACAATGTTGAAGCAAAGTTAACAGAACATAACGAGCAGAGACCACCAGGGGGCAGACTCACGTTGGTCAGGCTGAGGCGGCGGATGGTGTAGTCCGGACACTGGTCTTCAGAATTCAGCTTCACCACAAACTCCTCAAAGATCTCAGCTTCTCGATCCAGACTGGGCCAATACTCTGCACATTTAACCTGAGAGACCAGAGATACATGAGAGACCAGGGGGAAACCAGAGAGAGACCAGGGAGAGACCAGAGAGAGACCAGAGGGAGAGCAGAGGGAGAGCAGGGAGATACCAGAGAGAGACCAGAGAGAGACCAGGGAGAGACCAGAGAGAGACCAGAGGGAGAGCAGGGAGATACCAGAGAGAGGCCACAGAGAGACCAGAGAGAGACAAGAGAGACCAGAGAGAGAGCGTGAGAGAGAGCAGAGAGAGACCAGAAATGCATGAGAGACCAGAGAGAGACCAGAGAGAGACTAGAGAGAGACCAGAGAGAGAGCAGAGAGAGACCAGAGAGAGACCAGAGAGAGACCAGAGAGGGACCAGAGAGAGACCAGAGAGAGACCAGGGAGAGATCATAGGGAGAGCAGAGAGAGAGCGTAAGAGAGAGCAAAGTGAGACCAGAGATACAAGAGAGAGAGACCAGAGAGAGAGCAAAGTGAGACCAGAGATACATGAGAGACCAGAGAGAGACTAGAGAGAGACCAGAGAGAGACCAGGGAGAGAGAGACCAGGGAGAGAAAGTCCTCCAAACTAATATCTTCTGTAAAAGTGCTTTGACATAATGTTTTTTTCCTTGAGTGAAGATAAACATATCGTGATCTCACCCGGTTCCCCTCCTCGCAGCGTGTTACCATGACGATGACAGACGACTTCTGCTCCCACACCATCCTCCAGAAGTCAGTGATGGTCTCCTCCTTTGGTCCTAAGACACAATATTAAAGATAACGATCTCTGCTCTCTCTCCAATGCCGTTTCACCCTGGTCTCTTTCTCTCTGGTCTCTTTCTGGTCTCTCTCGGCTTTCCCTTTCTTGTCAATCTCTCTGGTCTCTCTCGCTGCTCTCTCTCTCTGGTCTTTCTAGTCTCTCTCTGGTCTCTCTCTCTCTGGTCTCTCTCTTTCTCTGGTCTCTCTCTCTCTCTGGTCTCTCTCTGGTCTCTCTCTCTCTCTGGTCTCTCTCTCTCTGGTCTCTCTCTCTCTCTCTCTCTCTCTCTGGTCTCTCTCTCTATTCTCTCTCTCTCTGGTCTCTCTCTCTGGTCACTTTCACTCTCTCTCTGCTCTCTCTCTCTATTCTCTCTCTCTGCTGTCCCTCTCCCTGGTCTTTCTCTCTCACGTCTGTGCCGGTCACAACACCAAGCTAGCGTTACCAGAACAAATGCCCATATAAGGAAATTGGCTCCATCTAGCTTATGTTCAAACCTGCCACTAACACTCAGGTTATGTCACACTGTGGTGATGTCACACTCCGGTGATGTCACACTCAGGTGATGTCACACTCTGGTGATGTCACACTTAGGTGATGTCACACTTAGGTTATGTCACACTTAGGTTATGTCACACTCTGGTGATGTCACACTGTGGTGATGTCACACTCCGGTGATGTCACACTCCGGTGATGTCACACTCAGGTGATGTCACACTCTGGTGATGTCACACTCTGGTGATGTCACACTGTGGTGATGTCACACTCCGGTGATGTCACACTCAGGTGATGTCACACTGTGGTGATGTCACACTCCGGTGATGTCACACTCAGGTGATGTCACACTCTGGTGATGTCACACTTAGGTGATGTCACACTAAGGTTATGTCACACTCTGGTGATGTCACACTCCGGTGATGTCACACTGTGGTGATGTCACACTCTGGTGATGTCACACTCCGGTGATGTCACACTCCGGTGATGTCACACTCAGGTGATGTCACACTGTGGTGATGTCACACTCTGGTGATGTCACACTCTGGTTATGTCACACTCTGGTGATGAAACACTCTGGTTATGTCACACTCTGGTGTCACACTCTGGTGATGTCACACTCAGGTGATGTCACACTCTGGTGTCACACTCTGGTGATGTCACACTCAGGTGATGTCACACTCAGGTGATGTCACACTCTGGTGATGTCACACTCTGGTGTCGTCACACTCAGATGATGTCACACTCTGATGTCACACTCTGGTGATGTCACACTCTGGTGATGTCACACTCAGATGATGTCACACTCAGGTGATGTCACACTCAGGTGATGTCACACTGTGGTGATGTCACACTGTGGTGATGTCACACTGTGGTGATGTCACACTGTGGTGATGTCACACTCTGGTGATGTCACACTCAGGTGATGTCACACTGTGGTGATGTCACACTGTGGTGATGTCACACTCAGGTGATGTCACACTCGGTCGGTCCTCCAGGCCTCACCTTGAGCAGCGATGTACTTCTTGGCCTCCCTGTATCCCTGTGGTGACGACATGAGCGTGATGCGTCAGAATACACCAGTGTTTGTGTCAATATGTGTCTGTTCTACCCACGTCGATGAAGCTGGCGTTGATGTAGTCGCAGCCCGTCTCCCCGTTCCCTGTGCTCAGCTGCACACGGTTGTAGTCATCTGTCCTCAGAAATATTCACAAATAACAAAGTCAGTATATTTGCCATTTGCAGTAAACCCCCATTGGAATACACATGCAATAGTCCCCAGGAAGCACCAGACAAGTATGGGAATAAAACAAGCTAAAACACTTGTTCAGACTGAGAACAGCTGAAAGACACTGTTAGCATGTTAGCATATCCTGCAGCCAACAACTTCTAGAGGGAAGAAGCTGGAACATGGCTTGCAGGGTCCAGAAGAGTCATTGGTTTTCCTAAGAGCTGGGTTTAAGACTCTGGGTTCATAAAGAACCTCCAGAGCAGACAGCTCACAGTCTTCTCTCAGAGGGGAGAACCTCTCTCTGGTCTCTCTCTGGTCTCTCTCTGGTCTCTCTCTGGTCTCTCTCTGGTCTCTCTCTGGTCTCTCTCTGGAACTCGCTGTCTCTCTTTCTGGTCTCTCTCTGGTCTCTCTCTCTGGTCTCTCTCTGGACTCTTTCTGGTCTCTCTCTGGTCTCTCTCTGGTCTCTCACTAGACTCTCTCTGGTCTCTCTATGGTCTCTCTCTGGTCTCTCTCAGGTCTCTCTCTGGTCTCTCACTGGACTCTGGTCTCTTTCTGGTCCCTCTCTCTGGTCTCTCTCTGGACTCTCTCTGGTCTCTCTCTGGTCTCTCTCTGGTCTCTCTCTGGTCTCTCTCTGGTCTCTCTCTGGTCTCTCTCTGGTCTCTCTCTGGTCTCTCTCTCTGGTCTCTCTCTGGTCTCTCACTGGACTCTCTCTGGTCTCTCTCTGGTCTCTCTCTGGTCTCTCTCTGGTCTCTCTCTGGTCTCTCTCTGCTCTCTTTCTGGTCTCTCTCTCTGGTCTCTCTCTGGTCTCTCTCTGGTCTCTCTCTGGTCTCTCTCTGGTCTCTCACTGGACTCTCTCTGGTCTCTCTCTGGTCTCTCTCTGGTCTCTCTCTGGTCTCTCTCTGGTCTCTCTCTGGTCTCTTTCTGGTCTCTCTCTCTGGTCTCCCTCTGGTCTTTCTCTTGTCTCTCTCTGGTCTATCTCTCTGGTCTCTGTCTGGTCTCCCTCTGGTCTCCCTCTGGTCTCTCTCTGGTCTCTCTCTGGTCTCTCTCTCTGGTCTCTCTCTGCTCTCCCTCTGGTCTCTCTCTGGTCTCTCTCTGGTCTCTCTCTCTGGTCTCTCTCTGGTCTCTCTCTCTGGTCTCTCTCTGGTCTCCCTCTGGTCTCTCTCTGGTCTCTCTCTGGTCTCTCTCTGGTCTCTCTCTCTGGTCTCTCTCTGGTCTCTCTCTGGTCTCTCTCTGGTCTCTCTCTGGTCTGAAACAGTCAGAGAACCATCAACCAAACTTGAAATGTCGATGTAGACTCTGTGTGACTCACACGGCAGAATGTCCACGTAGCGGTTCTTGATCGCGTTACAGTTTTTCTTTGCTTCTTTCATCGTGAACTTTGAGAAGACTCTGGGGATGCTCTAAAAAAAAAAAAAGAAAAGAGTCTTTACAATACATGTTCTATCACAGTTACGCAACAAAACTATGGTTCTATGAGGACAGAGCAAACCGCCCAAAGCAAAGACTCACATTTTAAAATAATGAAATAAAAATCAATCATTCATTAAAATTATATAAATTGCATTTGACCCCACTCATCAGGGTCTTCAGGGGTAAACATGGGGAGAACATGCAAACTCCACTCTGAAAAGCCCTGTTCTGATTGTTTTTTTAACCCAGGACCTTCTTGCTGAAAAGCAAGAATGCTAACCACCCAGCCGACCCAACAGGCTTCACTATTGGCGAATGTATGTACTGTATCAGTGTGATTGGACAACAGTCTCTCTCTCTCTCTCTTTCATTTCTTGCAAACTCCATACAGGCCCTGTTCTGACCAGGATTCGAACCCAGGACGTTCTTGCAGAAAATCAAGAGTGCTAACCACTCAGCCGCCCTGCCACATCCTCTAAGGCCCAACAGGCTTCACTATTGGCAAACGTATGTACTCCCTGTGATTGGACAACAGGTGCCGTGGTGATACAACCTAATGACAAACAGAACTGAAACTCTGAAGCAAATCCTGATTTCAGATCTGTGTTTCAGGTACTCAGATCTCAGTACCTGAAACTCGGCGAGGAAGAGCCGTGCTTCGTCAGCTAGCTTCTTCTTGTAGGTGTCCAGCAGCTCGTCAGCCTCGATCGGCTCCACGGGCAACAGACGTTCCTCTTCTGAACAGAGAGAGACAATTATAACATTTCTCTTATCGGGCTTTGACCACAGACTGTGCAACAATGTCTGTCCCTGGTCTCTCCAAGATGTCTGCCCCTGGTCTCTCCAAGATGTCTGCCTCTGGTCTCTTCAAGATGTCTGCCCCTGGTCTCTCCAAGATGTCTGCCTCTGGTCTCTCCAAGATGTCTGCCCCTGGTCTCTCCAAGATGTCTGCCCCTGGTCTCTCCAAGATGTCTGCCCCAGGTCTCTCCAAGATGTCTGCCCCTGGTCTCTCCAAGATGTCTGCCCATTCTAATCAATGGCCTGAGCTGACTGGACCATGCTAGCACCATGGACGTCCCAAACATTAGGAGAAGTGACAGTGAAGATGATGGTGAGGTCTCTCTTTCTCTTTACAAAGTCTGTATTTCTTTATTTTTTATAAAGCGCCTGGCGCAGCACAGTCTGGGGTCGAGGCCCAGTACATACCTTGTGTGATGAGCGGGTAACCGTCGGATACATTTCTGTGGCGAGAAACAGTGTCAGAGCAAAGGACTAAAACCAGGTGTTACTGTACCAGTTGTAGTGGAAAAACAGACAGTATAGAGACCAGAGAGAGACCGAGAGGGACCAGAGAGAGACCAGAGAGAGACCAGAGAGGGACCAGAGAGAGACCAAAGAGAGACCAGAGAGAGACCCAGAGAGAGACCAGAGAGACCAGAGAGAGACCAGAGAGAGACCAGAGAGGGACCAGAGAGGGACCAGAGAGAGACCAGAGAGAGACCAGAGAGACCAGAGAGGGACCAGAGAGAGACCAGAGAGAGACCAGAGAGGGACCAGAGAGGGACCAGAGAGAGACCAGAGAGAGACCAGAGAGGGACCAGAGAGAGACCAGAGAGAAACCAGAGAGAGACCAGAGAGAGACCAGAGAGAGACCAGAGAGGGACTAGAGAGAGACCAGAGACAGACCAGAGACAGACCAGAGAGGGACTAGAGAGAGACCAGAGAGAGACCAGAGAGGGACCAGAGAGGGACCAGAGAGGGACCAGAGAGGGACCAGAGAGAGACCAGAGAGAGACCAGAGAGGGACCAGAGAGAGACCAGAGAGAGACCAGAGAGGGACCAGAGAGGGACCAGAGAGAGACCAGAGAGAGACCAGAAAGAGACCAGAGAGGGACCAGAGAGAGACCAGAGAGAGACCAGAGAGGGACTAGAGAGAGACCAGAGAGAGAGAGACCAGAGTGAGACCAGAAAGCGAGCAGAGGACCAGGGCCTTTCTGAGTGGAGTTTGCATGTTCTCCCCGTGTCTGCGTAGGTTTCCTCCGGGTACTCCGGTTTCCCCTACCACTAAAAACATGCACAATAGTTCTGACATGTGCCTTCTGTACTGGCCCCTCCCATCTCTGTGTGGAGTGAGAGACAAATGCCCAAAAATAATAACAATTGTAAACCGCTTTGTGACTCTGGTCTGTGAAAGGCGGTATATAAATAAAGATTACTTACTTACTTAGAGAAACAGACCAGAGAGAGAGACCAGAAAGAGACCAGCGAGAGAGAGACCAGAGTGAGACCAGAGAGAGACCAGAGAGAGACCAGCGAGAGAGAGACCAGAGTGAGACCAGAAAGCGAGCAGAGAAACAGACCGGAGAGAGACTGGAGTCCGCTCTCGTACTCACAGTGACTTCCTGCGCCTCAGAACATAGATCTTGTAAAGAACGACCAGCAGAGCCACAGACGTGACCAGGATGAGAAAAACCAGGAAACCGATCAGGGCTTTGTCGTTGACTAGAGACACACAGACAACCATCAAGAGACACACAGACAACCATCAAGAGACACACAGACAACCATCAAGAGACACACAGACAACCATCAATCTCCCAAAGAACCCAAAGCAAAGTGACAGAGAACTATACGTACACCTGGTGTCCACGGCCTTGGAACTGGGCTCTCCTGATACGAAACCATTATGAGCTCTGACCTGAAGAGCGACAACAGAGTGGTTAAGACATGCAACACAATTTATTCTTATTTAGAGTGAGTGTGTCAGAGTGAGTGTGTGACAGAGTGAGTGTGTGTCAGAGTGAGTGTGTTACCTCCACTCTGTAGGTGGTGGAGTACTGCAGGTCTCTGTATTCAAAGTAACAGGAGTTGTTGGTCTTGGACTGCACTTCCTGATTGTTCAGTTTGAGCTCAGATTTGTACAGGATTATGCGACCTCTCATTTGTTTCTGATTCATCGTCGGACACTTCACGGTGAAGCCGTTGTTCTCGAAAACTTCCAGAGTCAGTTTCCCGACTCGGTCTGGAACTGCAAGAAAACAATGAGAAATTTGAGTCTTTGGGAAAAAACACATCAAAAAGTGATACAAAAGAACCGTATAAATGTCAGGTTTCTACATGTAGGTGTGCACATGTATGTAAAATATATGTGGGTATGTGTAGCACTGTGTCAGTATGGTTAAGTATGGTTAAGTATGGTTAAGGGCGGGCTGTCCATATGTGGGCAAGAATGTATGACTACATGTATGTACGTGTGGCTAGGATCGAAACACTCAAGAATTGTGCAAAAGTAAGAAATGTGCAACATGTTAATGCAGGATGTATTATGTACAAAAAAGTGTCAATTAGAAAGAAGTGTCAATATTAGTGCAGGTTTTTTTTTTGTCTTAATGCAGTGACTTAAAGTGACTTGTTGTACAGTCTGACAAAAAAAAAAAAGCAGCGGATTATACTATACAAGATTTCCCTCTCTGGTCTTTCTCTGGTCTCTCTCTGTTCTCTCTCTGGTCTCTCTCTGGTCTCTCTCTGGTCTCTCTCTGGTCTCTCGCTGGTCTCTCTCTGGTCTTTCTCTGGTCCCTCTCAGGTCTCTCTCTGGTCTCTCTCTGGTCTCTCTCTGGTCTCTCTCTGGTCTCTCTCTGGTCTCCCTCTGGTCTCTCTGGTCTCTCTGGTCTCTCTCTGGCCTCCCTCTGGTCTCTCTCTAGTCTCTCTCTGGTCTCTCTCTGGTCTCTCTCTGGTCTGTCTCTCTAGTCTCTCTCTGGTCTCTCTCTGGTCTCTCTCTGGTCTCTCTCTGGTCTCTCTCTGGTCTCTCTCTGGTCTCCCTCTGGTCTCTCTCTGATCTCTCTCTGGTCTCTCTCTGGTCTCTCTCTGGTCTCTCTCTGGTCTCTCTCTGGTCTCCTTCTGGTCTCTCTCTGATCTCTCTCTGGTCTCTCTCTGGTCTCTCTCTGGTCTCTCTCTGGTCTCTCTCTGGTCTCTCTCTGGTCTCTCTCTGGTCACTTACTTCCGTGGCTGGTCTTGACTCTCTCAGTCTCCCTGTGTTTCACTGATCGGTTATACATGGTTATGACCTCACAGATGTAGTCAGTGTAGGCTTCCAGGTCTCTCACTGTGCAGCTGTTTTCTCCCAAAGGCATCGGTCCTGATGAACGTGATGAACGTGATGAATATGGACCTGTGGAAACTAGATGGAAAACGATCATGGTCTTCCATTCAATTAAATTAAATTAAATATATTCATGTAAAGGTCTAAAAAAGTAGTTATCTGTAAGGACTTAACAAAACCGTTGAATTTGCCAACACAGTCACACTCTCTGGTATCACTCTGGTCTCTTTCTAGTCTCTCTCTGGTCTCTCTCTCTGGTCTCTCTCTCTGGTCTCTCTCTGGACTCTCTCTCTTGTCTCTCTCTGGTCTCTCTCTGGCCTCTTTCTGGTCGCTCTCTGGCCTCTCTCTGGTCTCCCGCTGGTCTCTCTCTGGTCTCTCTCTAGCCTCTCTCTGGTCTCTCTCTCTGGCCTCTCTCTGGTCTCCCTCTGGTCTCTCTCTGGTCTCCCTCTGGTCTCTCTCTGGTCTCTCTCTAGCCTCTCTCTGGTCTCTCTCTGGTCTCTCTCTGGTCTCTCTCTCTGGTCTCTCTCTGGCCTCTCTCTGGTCTCTCTCTGGTCTCTCTCTGGTCTCTCTCTGGTCTCTCTCTGGTCCCTCTCTGGTCTCTCGCTGGTCTCTCTCTGGTCCCTCTCTGGTCTCTTGCTGGTCTCTCTCTCTGGTCTCTCTCTGGTCTCCCTCTGGTCTCTCTCTGGTCTCTCTCTAGCCTCTCTCTGGTCTCTCTCTGGTCTCTCTCTGGTCTCTCTCTAGTCTCTTTCTGGTCTCTCTCTGGCCTCTCTCTGGTCTCCCTCTGGTCTCTCTCTGGTCTCCCTCTGGTCTCTCTCTGGTCTCTCTCTAGCCTCTCTCTGGTCTCTCTCTGGTCTCTCTCTGGTCTCTCTCTAGTCTCTTTCTGGTCTCTCTCTGGCCTCTCTCTGGTCTCCCTCTGGTCTCTCTCTGGTCTCTACAGTACAGATCAGTGCATGTGTTGGTGTGTGCTTGAACTGAATGGATATACTGAGAGTGAAGACCCGTACCGCAGCCGCATGTGTGTGTGAGTCTGTCCTGGAGCAGGGTCTTGTTGCAGTTCTTCGTCGTCGTCTCCCACCGAAGACCGATCGACCCCTCGTTCGGAGACGCGGTTATATCCAGACTCAGATCTGGAGGAAAACAAGGAGGAGACCATCGTTTACAGACCAGAAATGTTCATAAAGTCCATACATGTTTGTGAATGTCTATGGACCCTCAAGTGTCTCTCTCTGGTCTCTCTCTCTGGTCTCTCTTTCTGGTCTCTCTCTGGTCTCTCTTTCTGGTCTCTCTCTGGTCTCTCTCTCTGGTCTCTCTCTGGTCTCTCTCTGGTCTCTCTCTCTGGTCTCTCTCTGGTCTCTCTCTCTGGTCTCTCTCTGGTCTCTCTCTCTGGTCTCTCTCTGGTCTCTCTCTGGTCTCTCTCTGGTCTCTCTCTCTGGTCTCTCTCTGGTCTCTCTCTGGTCTCTCTCTCTGGTCTCTCTCTCTGGTCTCTCTCTGGTCTCTCTCTGGTCTCTCTCTCTGGTCTCTCTCTCTGGTCTCTCTCTGGTCTCTCTCTCTGGTCTCTCTCTGGTCTCTCTCTGGTCTCTCTCTGGTCTCTCTCTCTGGTCTCTCTCTGGTCTCTCTCTGGTCTCTCTCTCTGGTCTCTCTCTCTGGTCTCTCTCTGGTCTCTCTCTGGTCTCTCTCTCTGGTCTCTCTCTCTGGTCTCTCTCTGGTCTGCTTCTGGTCTCTCTCTCTCTGGTCTGCTTCTGGTCTCCTTACCACAGCTGGTGTTCACTTCCACTGCTCTGGTATCGCTGATCCTGGTTCCATTCTTCAGTGATGTTTTTCCGATGCACTTGTACTTTTCAAACGGCTCCAGTTCAGACAAACCCCGAGGGCCGCTGCCTCCACCTGGTCCTGGACAAGAGAGTCACAAATGTTCAATTTAATTATATACATCTGTAGAACAACTCCTCGCTGGTCTCTCCAAACCAGCGATAGAACCAGGAAGTACCATGACAGACTAGAACCAGGAGGTACCATCATGTACTAGAACCAGGAAGTACCATCGCAGACTAAAACCAGGAGGCACCATCACATTAGTCCTGGTCTCAGGTCTCCGCACAGGGACTGGCCTCCTGCTGGGCCTCTGAGGAGCACAGGGACTGGCCTCTCTGGATAGCGTACCTGTGCTCGTGGACAGCGTACCTATGCTCGTGGACAGCGTACCTGTGCTCGTGGATAGCGTACCTATGCTCGTGGACAGCGTACCTGTGCTCGTGGATAGCGTACCTGTGCTCATGGACAGCGTACCTGTGCTCGTGGATAGCGTACCTGTGCTCGTGGACAGCGTACCTGTGCTCGTGGATAGCGTACCTATGCTCGTGGACAGCGTACCTGTGCTTATGGATAGCGTACCTGTGCTTGTGGACAGCGTACCTGTGCTCGTGGATAGCGTACCTGTGCTCATGGACAGCGTACCTGTGCTCGTGGATAGCGTACCTGTGCTCGTGGATAGCGTACCTATGCTCGTGGACAGCGTACCTGTGCTCATGGATAGCGTACCTGTGCTTGTGGACAGCGTACCTGTGCTCGTGGACAGCGTACCTGTGCTCGTGGACAGCGTACCTGTGCTCGTGGACAGCGTACCTGTGCTCGTGGACAGCGTACCTGTGCACATGGATAGCGTACCTGTGCTTGTGGACAGCGTACCTGTGCTCGTGGACAGCGTACCTGTGCTCGTGGACAGCGTACCTATGCTCGTGGACAGCGTACCTGTGCACATGGATAGCGTACCTGTGCTTGTGGACAGCGTACCTGTGCACATGGATAGCGTACCTGTGCTTGTGGACAGCGTACCTGTGCTCGTGGACAGCGTACCTGTGCTCGTGGACAGCGTACCTGTGCTCATGGATAGCGTACCTGTGCTTGTGGACAGCGTACCTGTGCTCGTGGACAGCGTACCTGTGCTCGTGGATAGCGTACCTATGCACATGGATAGCGTACCTGTGCTCGTGGACAGCGTACCTATGCTCGTGGACAGCGTACCTGTGCACATGGATAGCGTACCTGTGCTTGTGGACAGCGTACCTGTGCTTGTGGACAGCGTACCTGTGCTCGTGGACAGCGTACCTGTGCTCGTGGACAGCGTACCTGTGCTCGTGGACAGCGTACCTGTGCACATGTAGTCCACAGTCAGGTTGCAGAGCGGAGGCAGTCGGGGCTCGATGGTCGGAGGGTTTCCACTGGAGCTGTTTCCAGGATAACTCACTGTTTGTGTCACGTTCACTACAGACCAGAACCGCCCTGCAACAGACAACAGACATTTACAGACCAGAGAGAGACCAGAGAGAGACCAGAGAGAGACCAGAGAGAGACCAGAGAGAGACCAGAGAGAGACCAGAGAGAGACCAGAGAGGGACCAGAGAGAGACCAGAGAGAGAGACCAGAGAGAGACCAGAGGAAGACCAGAGAGAGACCAGAGGGAGACCAGAGAGAGACCAGAGAGGGACCAGAGAGAGACCAGAGAGAGGCCAGAGAGAGACCAGAGAGGGACCAGAGAGAGACCAGAGAGAGAGACCAGAGAGAGACCAGAGGAAGACCAGAGAGAGACCAGAGGGAGACCAGAGAGAGACCAGAGAGGGACCAGAGAGAGACCAGAGAGAGACCAGAGAGAGACCAGAGAGAGACCAGAGAGAGACCAGAGAGAGACCAGAGGGAGACCAGAGAGACCAGAGAGACCAGAGAGAGACCAGAGAGAGACCAGAGAGAGAGACCAGAGAGAGACCAGAGAGAGACCAGAGAGAGACCAGAGAGAGACCAGAGAGAGACCAGAGAGAGAGACCAGAGAGAGACCAGAGGAAGACCAGAGAGAGACCAGAGGGAGACCAGAGAGAGACCAGAGAGGGACCAGAGAGAGACCAGAGAGAGGCCAGAGAGAGACCAGAGAGGGACCAGAGAGAGACCAGAGAGAGAGACCAGAGAGAGACCAGAGAGAGAGACCAGAGAGAGACCAGAGAGAGACCAGAGAGAGACCAGAGAGAGACCAGAGAGAGACCAGAGAGAGACCAGAGGGAGACCAGAGGGAGACCAGAGAGACCAGAGAGACCAGAGAGAGACCAGAGAGAGACCAGAGAGAGACCAGAGAGAGACCAGAGGGAGACCAGAGGGAGACCAGAGAGACCAGAGAGACCAGAGAGAGACCAGAGAGAGACCAGAGAGAGAGACCAGAGAGAGACCAGAGAGAGACCAGAAAGAGACCAGAGAGAGACCAGAGAGAGACCAGAGAGAGACCAGAGAGAGACCAGAGAGAGACCAGAGAGAGAGACCAGAGAGAGAGACCAGAGAGAGAGACCAGAGAGCGAGACCAGAACTGTTGCTTTATTTTCTCATATTCCAAGAGACACATTTCTGTATCTTTCTTAAAACAATATTATTTACTGCTTTGTCTTTACTGCAAATCTGGTTTTGAGTCACAACGTGCTCAAATCAAGAGTCATTATTTTCCCAATTTTAGCAATTTTTGACTTATTTGACATCACTTTTTTCCCTTAGTCGTGGGTGACGTACCAGCGTCCAGTCGTACGGTGTCTCTGAAGGGACATGTGGCTCTGGTGATGCTAACGTTGACGTCGGAGCAGAGCTGGTCAGAGGTGATGTTCCAGCAGCACTTCCCGCTCTCTCCACAGGGGGCAGCACTGGGCTCCACATCAGCACAGTCCAGGTCCCACTGAGACACGAGCGAGATCTTTCCCACGGAGACAGGATCCAGACTGATGTGTCCTGGTTCTGCAAATATACAACCACTTTAGCACCGTTTCCACCTGGTCTACATGGTCCTACTCTACTCTACTCTACTCTACTCTTCTCTACTCTACTCTACTCTACCCTACTCTACCCTACTCTACTCTACCCTACTCTACTCTATACTACTCTTCTCTACTCTACTCTACCCTACTCTACCCTACTCTACCCTACTCTACTCTACCCTACTCTACCCTACTCTACCCTACTCTACTCTACCCTACTCTACTCTACACTACACTACACTACTCTACTCTACTCTACTCTACTCTACTCTACTCTACTCTACTCTACTCTACTCTACTCTACTCTACTCTACTCTACTGTACTCCACTTTACTCTACGTAACTCTACTCTACTTAAATTTTACTTTTTCAATTGTCGCACAGAGCAAAGCGTTCACTCACTGATGTTGGTGGTGGTTTCCATGGCGACAGTGGAGTTGTTGTAGCTGGAGCAGACCGTTCCGTTCTTCCTCTGGACGCGGACCTCATATTGAGAACAAGGCTTCAGTCCCAAGATGTTTCCACTGGGGCCGGAGAAGGAGTGGTTCAGTCGGGTTTGGTTTGTTTCAGATATCGTCGCAATGAAGTGCCCAGCAGTGAAGTTTATGAGCTCAATCTTGAATCCAAAATCCACCGTCTGAACCGAGAAAACACCTGAAACAAGAGATTCAGGTGAAGAGATTCTATCGAAACATTCTATCGAAACATGTAAGATGAAAGATGAAAAGAATTTATCTTAAAAGAAAATTTTCTTTAAAAAATATCTTGAGAATTTAAAGTTTCAGGATGGTTGGCTCTACTCTACTCTACTTTCCTCTATTCTACTCTACTCTACTCTACTCTACTCTTCTGTGCTTTACTCTACTGTGCTTTACTCTACTTTACCCTGCTTTACCCAACTCTACTTTACTCTACCATACTATACTCTACTCTACTCTGCTCTTCTTGCTTATATTAGTAGAGTGTGTTTCCATTACTTTTTATTATCTGGAACAGTATCGTAGCAAAGAAAGCTCCCGACCTCTGAACAAATGCCCATATAAGGAAATAGGCTGCTAGCTTATGGTCAAATCAGCTTCTTCTGCGGTAATGCTAACAGTGTGGTGATGTCACACACTCAGCTGGTCGTGTGTGTGCTGCACTAGTGTGATACTTACATGGTTCGTCTTTATGGGGGTCTTCTGTCGCTGTTTGAACAAAAGAGAAAAAGACAAAACATTGAGTTAGATTTAAGTCAAGAAAAGATAAAACTACTGCTGTAAAGGAGGATCTGAGGACTCTCTCTGGTCTCTCTATAGTCTCTCTCTGGTCTCTCTCTGGTCTCTCTCTGGTCTCTCTCTGGTCTCTCTCTGGTCTCTCTCTGGTCTCTCTCTGGTCTCTCTCTGGTCTCCCTGGTCTCTCTCTAGTCTCTCTCTGGTCTCTCTCTGGTCCCCCTGGTCTCTCTCTGGTCTCTCTCTGGTCTCTCTCTGGTCTCTCTCTCTGGTTTCTCCCTGGTCTCTCTCTGGTCTCTCTCTGGTCTCTCTCTGGTCTCTCTCTCTGGTTTCTCTCTGGTCTCTCTCTGGTCTCTCTCTCTGGTCTCTCTGGTCTCTCTTTGGTCTCTCTGGTCTCTCTCTGGTCTTTATCTGGTCTCTTTCTGGTCTCTCTCTGGTCTCTTTCTGGTCTCTCTCTGGTCTCTTTCTGGTCTCCCTGGTCTCTCTCTGGTCTCTCTCTGGTCTCTCTCTAGTCTCTCTCCGGTCTCTCTCTGGTCTTTATCTGGTCTCTCTGGTCTCTTTCTGGTCTCTCTCTGGTCTCTCTCTGGTCTCTGTATGGCCTCTCTCTGGTCTCTCTAGTCTCTCTCCGGTCTCTCTCTGGTCTTTCTCTCTGGTCTCTCTAGTCTCTCTCTGGTCTCCCTCTGGTCTCTGTATGGCCTCTCTCTGGTCTCTCTAGTCTCTCTCCGGTCTCTCTCTGGTCTTTCTCTCTGGTCTCTCTAGTCTCTCTCTGGTCTCCCTCTGGTCTCTCGGGACAGGGGCCATAAATGCATACATGCAAAAGCTAGCGTAGTAACATAAATATATTAACTTGTGGTTTGAAACTTACATATCCCAGCTTTAAATTAATTATTAAGAAATTGATGAGATTATTGAGAAATGAAAATAAAACATAATTATGAAACCGATCTTTAATTTGAGTGACAGAGTACTGAGTCATGGTTAAAGCTACGCACTTGGTGGAGGGATGGAGGTGGTGTTTGGAGCCACAGAGGTGTTGTTCCATGGCTCTCCTGTAGGGGCCGCTGTGGTGGCCCTGGAGGAGGGGGTGAGGTCTCGTAGTTCTCCTGTAGGGGGCGCTGGGGTGGCCCTGGAGGAGGGGGTGACGTTTTGAGCTGCAAAAGAAAACAATAGTATTCGGTTTGTTATATTTAAATAATTCAATTCATTGTTTCAGAAGAGTGCCATTAGTCTATAGACCCAGGACTGAGGCTGTAGACCCAGGACTGAGGCTGTAGACCCAGGACTGAGGCTGTAGATCCAGGACTGAGGCTGTAGACCCAGGACTTAGGCTGTAGACCCAAGACTGAGGCTGTAGACCGAAGACTGAGGCTGTAGACCCAGGACCGAGGCTTTTAGACCCAGGACTGAGCCTGTAGACCCAAGACCGAGACTGTAGACCCAGGACTGAGCCTGTAGACCCAAGACCGAGGCTGTAGACCCAGGACTGAGGCTGTAGACCCAGGACCGAGGCTTTTAGACCCAAGACTGAGGCTGTAGACCGAAGACTGAGGCTGTAGACCCAGGACTGAGGTTGTAGACCCAGGACTGAGGCTGTAGACCCAAGACCGAGGCTGTAGACCCAGGACTGAGGCTGTAGACCCAGGACCGAGGCTGTAGACCCAGGACCGAGGCTGTAGACCCAGGACTGAGGCTGTAGACCCAGAACTGGGGCTGTAGACCCAGGACTGAGGCTGTAGACCCAGGACTGAGGCTGTAGACCCAGGACCGAGGCTTTAGACCCAGGACCGAGACTGTAGACCCAGGACCGAGGCTGTAGATCCAGGACTGAGACTGTAGACCCGGGACTGAGACTGTAGACCCAGGACTGAGACTGTAGACCCAGGACTGAGGCTGTAGACCCAGGACTGAGGCTGTAGATCCAGGACTGAGACTGTAGACCCAGGACTGAGGCTGTAGACCCAGGACTGAGGCTATAGACCCAGGACCGAGGCTTTTAGACCCAGGACTGAGGCTGTAGACCCAGGACTGAGGCTGTAGACCCAGGACTGAGGCTGTAGACCCAGGACTGAGGCTGTAGACCCAGGACTGAGGCTGTAGACCCAGGACTGAGGCTGTAGACCCAGGACTGAGGCTGTAGACCCAGGACTGGGGCTGTAGACCCAGGACTGGGGCTGTAGACCCAGGACCGAGACTGTAGACCCAGGACTGAGGCTGTAGACCCAGGACCGAGGCTTTTAGACCCAGGACTGAGGCTTTTAGACCCGGGACTGAGGCTGTAGACCCAGGACCGAGGCTGTAGACCCAGGACCGAGGCTTTTAGACCCAGGACTGAGGCTTGTAGACCCAGGACTGAGGCTGTAGACCCAGGACTGAGGCTGTAGACCCAGGACCGAGGCTTTTAGACCCAAGACTGAGGCTGTAGACCGAAGACTGAGGCTGTAGACCCAGGACTGAGGCTGTAGACCCAGGACCGAGGCTGTAGACCCAGGACCGAGGCTGTAGACCCAGGACCGAGGCTTTTAGACCCAGGACTGAGGCTTGTAGACCCAGGACTGAGGCTGTAGACCCAGGACTGAGGCTGTAGACCCAGGACCGAGGCTTTTAGACCCAAGACCGAGGCTGTAGACCCAGGACTGAGGCTGTAGACCCAGGACCGAGGCTGTAGACCCAGGACCGAGGCTGTAGACCCAGGACTGAGGCTGTAGACCCAGGACTGAGGCTGTAGACCCAGAACTGGGGCTGTAGACCCAGGACTGAGGCTGTAGACCCAGGACCGAGGCTGTAGACCCAGAACTGGGGCTGTAGACCCAGGACTGAGGCTGTAGACCCAGGACTGAGGCTGTAGACCCAGAACTGGGGCTGTAGACCCAGGACCGAGACTGTAGACCCAGGACTGAGGCTGTAGACCCAGGACCGAGGCTGTAGACCCAGGACCGAGGCTGTAGACCCAGGACCGAGGCTTTTAGACCCAGGACTGAGGCTTTTAGACCCAGGACCGAGGCTGTAGACCCAGGACCGAGGCTTTTAGACCCAGGACTGAGGCTTGTAGACCCAGGACCGAGGCTGTAGACCCAGGACCGAGGCTTTTAGACCCAAGACTGAGGCTGTAGACCGAAGACTGAGGCTGTAGACCCAGGACCGAGGCTTTTAGACCCAAGACCGAGGCTGTAGACCCAGGACTGAGGCTGTAGACCCAGGACCGAGGCTGTAGACCCAGGACCGAGGCTGTAGACCCAGGACCGAGACTGTAGACCCAGGACTGAGGCTGTAGACCCAGGACCGAGGCTGTAGACCCAGGACCGAGGCTGTAGACCCAGGACTGAGGCTGTAGACCCAGGACTGAGGCTGTAATATTGTTGATATTCACAATTTTATTCTAACTTCAGATGTGGAGATTATTTTCTGATCGGCGACGCCCAGTCCTGAAGCTGCAGAGAAAAGTGCATTGTTGCCGTGACGACCAGGCCCTTCTTTCAGAAACACTATTTCAGTCCGACCGCAGCATCCTGAGCGCTGCTTCCTCTTTCAGACACAGATCTGAGCTTTAGATACTGTACCCATGATACTCTAACAACAGAGGACTGCACAAAGATTCGCCAACGACAGATTAGAGAATCAAACCGTCCAAACACAGGGAATGCAAACGTATTACTGGGACTGACTGGCCACTTTAGTTTCCCAGAGTTCGTTTCCAGACTTCATAAAACCGTTTTGGATCCAACCTGTAGAATGAGCTATTCTACTGTCAGACTGTACAATGAACAAGGAGGACAAACAAACACAGTCAGAATGTGTAATACAGAAGAACATGAGTCCATTAGAATGTCAAGGATTTTATACTAGCTTCTTTATTATGCTAAAGCTAGATTTTATACTAGCTTCTTTATTATGCTAAAGATAGAGATTTTATACTAGCTTCTTTATTATGCTAAAGCTAGAGATTTTATACTAGCTTCTTTATTATGCTAAAGCTAGATTTTATACTAGCTTCTTTATTATGCTAAAGCTAGATTTTATACTAGCTTCTTTATTATGCTAAAGCTAGATTTTATACTAGCTTCTTTATTATGCTAAAGCTAGACATTTCATACTAGCTTCTTTATTATGCTAAAGCTAGATTTTATACTAGCTTCTTTATTATGCTAAAGCTAGAGATTTTATACTAGCTTCTTCATGATGCCACAGCTCATCACCAGCGGCTACACCACCTCTGCTGTTCCAACCACTCCCCTCTCATCTGCACTTTATGCTACTGTAACTTTATGCTACTGTAACTTTATGCTACTGTAACTTTATGCTACTGTAACTTTATGCTACTGTAACTTTATGCTACTGTAACTTTATGCTACTGTAACTTTATGCTACTGTAACTTTATGCTACTGTAACTTTATGCTACCGTCACTTTACTGCCAGGTTTGTGACTCGTTACTCTCAGGGCGGTAAAGTACTTGTGATTAGTATCTTTGAAGTGCCGGGTGTGTGTCTGCAGCGACGGCTCAGGATGTGGTTTGTCGTCGTCACTGGAGCAGAACTGTTTCTTTTTATGTCTGACGCAAACTCACAACTGTTCAGCTCTGCACCTCTGCAAAAACTCCCGCTTCCCACGTCAGCCTTTCCACGGACGTCTGGAGCCGAGCCGAGCTGGGCCAAACCGAGCCAAACGGAGACAGGACTGTAACCTCCCGCCATAACAACGCTTCCTTCCCCTCTGAACACTCATCACTGAACAAACTACTGCCATTTTAACTCACAGTTATCATCTTTACTGCTTTCAGTCAAACCAATGGTCGGGTTTTCACCAAATATAATAAAATGTATAAAAATATAGAGGTAGGGATTCAAAAGGTTTTTTTTTTAGCTTTTTTACTTTTGCTTACTTTTCATAAGAGCTAAAAAAGTTTGTGGAAAGGCCAAATGCTAACTGCTAACGGTAAAAGGTGTGTTGCTATGGTAAACGGTGTGTTGCTATAGTAAACGTTGTGTTGCTATGGTAAACGGTGTGTTGCTATAGTAAACGGTGTGTTGCTATAGTAAACGATGTGTTGCTATAGTAACCAGCGCTTGCTCTTCAAAGATAAAACTAATTATTTTTAAAATATGAACAGACTTTTTACTAAAGCAGTACAGACCAGAGAGAGACCAGAGAGAGACCAGAGAGAGAGACCAGAGAGAGACCAGAGAGACCAGAGAGAGACCAGAGAGAGACCAGAGAGAGACCAGAGAGAGACCAGAGAGAGACCAGAGAGAGACCAGAGAGAGACCAGAGAGAGACCAGAGAGAAAGACCAGAGAGAGACCAGAGAGAGACCAGAGAGAGAGACCAGAGAGAGACCAGAGAGAGACCAGAGAGAGACCAGAGAGAGACCAGAGAGAGAGACCAGAGAGAGACCAGAGAGACCAGAGAGAGAGACCAGAGAGAGACCAGAGAGAGACCAGAGAGAGACCAGAGAGAGACCAGAGAGAGACCAGAGAGAGACCAGAGAGAAAGACCAGAGAGAGACCAGAGAGAGACCAGAGAGAGAGACCAGAGAGAGACCAGAGAGAGACCAGAGAG
Source organism: Knipowitschia caucasica (assembly GCA_964034765.1). NCBI lineage: Eukaryota > Metazoa > Chordata > Actinopteri > Gobiiformes > Gobiidae > Knipowitschia > Knipowitschia caucasica. The sequence goes on along the minus strand of OZ035824.1, from coordinate 2,256,347 downwards.
AGACCAGAGAGAGAGACCAGAGAGAGACCAGAGAGAGACCAGAGAGAGACCAGAGAGAGACCAGAGAGAGACCAGAGAGAGACTAGAGAGAAAGACCAGAGAGAGACCAGAGAGAGAGACCAGAGAGAGACCACAGAGAGAGACCAGAGAGAGACCAGAGAGAGACCAGAGAGAGACCAGAGAGAGAGAGAGACCAGAGAGAGTCCAGAGAGAGACCAGAGAGAGACCAGAGAGAGTCCAGAGAGAGTCCAGAGAGAGACCACAGAGAGAGACCAGAGAGAGTCCAGAGAGAGACCACAGAGAGACCAGAGAGAGACCAGAGAGAAACCAGAGAGAAACCAGAAAGAGACCAGAGAGAGGCCAGAGAGGGACCAGAGAGAGACCAGAGAGAGACCAGAGAGAGAGACCAGAGAGAGACCAGAGAGAGCTTTCCCATTTGGCTCAGCTCCTTCTTCACCCAGTCCACAGCCCCTCACTGATCCTCCTGCTCCTCCTGGTCCTCACTGATCCTCCTGCTCCTCCTGGTCCTCACTGATCCTCCTGCTCCTAATGGTCCTCAATGATTCTCCTGCAGGTGCTGAGTCCACAGGAGCCCTGATCTTTCAGCGGGGTCTTCAGGCAAAGTGGGGTTAAGTGTCTTGCCCAAGGACACAACGACAGCCAATTCTCTACCAAGCACAGGGACTGGCCTCCTGCTGAAGGAGCACAGGGATTGGCCTCCTGCTGGGACTCTCAGGAGCACAGGGACTCTGAGGAGCACAGGGATTGGCCTCCTGCTGGGACTCTCAGGAGCACAGGGACTGGCCTCCTGCTGGGACTCTGAGGAGCACAGGGACTCTGAGGAGCACAGGGACTGGCCTCCTGCTGGGACTCTGAGGAGCACAGGGACTCTGAGGAGCACAGGGACTGGCCTCCTGCTGGGACTCTGAGGAGCACAGGGACTCTGAGGAGCACAGGGACTGGCCTCCTGCTGGGACTCTGAGGAGCACAGGGACTCTGAGGAGCACAGGGACTGGCCTCCTGCTGGGACTCTGAGGAGCACAGGGACTCTGAGGAGCACAGGGACTGGCCTCCAGCTGGGATTCCGAAGCACTGCTAATCATTATGTACTTGTATGAATAAACTTAGAAGCACTGCTAACCACTTACAGCTGCATTATTGAGTCCTCGCTGTGGTTTGAAGCTCAGTAAGGGATGGACGAATAAACTTCTGCTCTGACCTCATCTCAGACTTCTGTAAACGACTTCTGCTTTAGCGCCCTGTGAATTCTTAAGTGTGTGTGTCTGTGTGTGTGTGTGTGTGTGTGTATGTGTGTGTGTGTGTGTGTGTGTGTGTGTGTGTGTGTGTGTGTGTGTGTGTGTGTGTGTGTGTCTGTGTGTGTGTGTGTGTCTGTGTGTGTGTGTGTGTGTGTGTGTGTGCGTGTGTGTGTGTGTGTGTGTGTGTGCGCATCTCTGTGTTTGTGTGTGCGTGTATCTACGTGTGTGTGTTTGTATCTGTGTGTGGGGAATCTGTGTGTGTATCTGTGTGTGTGTGTTTGTGCGCGTGTGTGTGTGTGCGCACGTGCTTGCGTGTGTGTGTGTGTGTGTTGTGTGTGTTGCAGTGACAGGAAACCAGAAGATGTAAATGAACACGGAAGACTTTGAAACCCGTCGTTCTTTACAAACAGCACAAAAATGCAGCTTCAAATTGTAGTAATGAATGTAGAAGCATGGCTAACCACTGTAAATATGTATTAAAGAAGTTAGAAGCACAGCTAACCACCTCTAAGCTTTATTAATGAACTTACAAGCTCGGACAGCCTATCAAAATGTGTATTCACACACTTAGAAGCATGGCTAACCACCTCAAACAACTATGAATGAACTTAGTGGTTCCTCTGGTCCTGTGAAACCAGTACCAGGTCCTTCTTTAGTCCCTCTTGGTCCTGGTTCTATCGAGGCCGAGCTGGTACTAAAGTGTTCTAACTGACAGTGATTGGTCAGAGAGATGCTGGAAGCCATGGAAACCAAGGAATTTCCACAGATACTGGTTTGTTGTGGGGAGTTTTCTAGGATACAAAACCAGATACTAAACGTAATGGAAACGCTACCATGTAGATTCAAGCAGAGGAGAGAAGTAGAGTAGAGTAGAGTACAGTACAGTACAGTAGAGCAGAGTAAGACTACAGTACAGCAGAGTAGAGTATAGTAAAGTACAGAAGAGAAGAGTAGAGTACAGTAGAGTAGAGTAAGAGTACAGTAGAGTAGAGTAGAGTAAGAGTACAGTACAGTAGAGTAGAGTAGAGTAGAGTAGAGTAAGAGTACAGTACAGTACAGTACAGTAGAGTACAGTACAGTACAGTAGAGTAAGAGTAGAGTAGGAGTAGAGTAGAGTAGAGTAAGAGTATAGTAGAGTAGAGTAAGAGTATAGTATAGTAGAGTAGAGTAAGAGTATAGTAGAGTAGAGTAGAGTAAGAGTACAGTACAGTAGAGTACAGTACAGTAGAGTAAGAGTAGAGTAGAGTAGAGTAGAGTAGAGTAGAGTAAGAGTATAGTAGAGTAGAGTAGAGTAAGAGTATAGTAGAGTAGAGTAGAGTAAGAGTATAGTAGAGTAGAGTAGAGTAGAGTAAGAGTATAGTATAGTAGAGTAGAGTAAGAGTATAGTAGAGTAGAGTAGAGTAAGAGTACAGTACAGTAGAGTATAGTAGAGTAGAGTAAGAGAGTACAGTACAGTACAGTACAGTACAGTAGAGTAGAGTACAGTACAGTAGAGTACAGTAAAGTACAGTAGAGTAGAGTACAGTAGAGTACAGTAAAGTAGAGTAGAGTACAGTTAAGTAGAGTAGAGTAGAGTAGACTACAGTTAAGTACAGTAGAGTAGAGTAGAGTACAGTAGAGTAGAGTAGAGTACAGTACAGTAAAGTAGAGTAGAGTACAGTTAAGTACAGTAGAGTAGAGTAGAGTACAGTAAAGTAGAGTAGAGTACAGTTAAGTACAGTAGAGTAGAGTAGAGTACAGTAAAGTAGAGTAGAGTACAGTTAAGTACAGTAGAGTAGAGTAGAGTAAAGTACAGTAGAGTAGAGTAGAGTACAGTTAAGTACAGTAGAGTAGAGTAGAGTACAGTACAGTACAGTAGAGAAGAGTACAGTTAAGTACAGTAGAGTAGAATAGAGTACAGTAAAGTAGAGCAAAGTACAGTAGAGTAGAGTACAGTAAAGTAGAGTACAGTACAGTTAAGTACAGTAGAGTAGAGTAAAGTAGAGTAGAGTACAGTAGAGTAGAGTACAGTAGAGTACAGTAGAGTACAGTAGAGTAGAGTAAAGTAGAGTATAGTAGAGTAGAGTAGGGTAGAGTAAGAGTACAGTACAGTAGAGTACAGTACAGTACAGTAGAGTAGAGTTAAAGTAGAGTAGAGTAAGAGTACAGTAGAGTAGAGTAGAGTAGAGTAGAGTAGAGTAGAGTAAGAGTACAGTACAGTAGAGTAAGAGTAAGAGTAGAGTACAGTAGAGTAGAGTACAGTACAGTAGAGTAAAGTAGAGTAGAGTAGAGTACAGTAAAGTACAGTAGAGTAGAGTACAGTAGAGCACAGTAAAGTAAAGTAGAGTAGAGTAGAGTAGAGTACAGTTAAGTACAGTAGAGTAGAGTAGAGTAGAGTAAAGTAGAGTAAAGTAGAGTAGAGTAGAGTAGAGTAGAGTAGAGTAGAGTAGAGTAGAGTAGAGTAAAGTAGAGTAGAGTAGAGTAGAGTAGAGTAGAGTTTTCATATTCTAAATTAAATGTATTTATTTTGATTTTAATCATTGATATCATGAGTAAACCCTGTTCTGAGCTGCAGAGAGTTAACCACTCAGCCACTCTGCTGAAATGGAAGCATTAGGTTTTCCCGCCATCGACAAAACAGAAATGTAAAATATTCAAGAAACAATCCACATGAAAGAAAAACGGTCAAGTCTCTCTCTGGTCTCTCCCTGGTCTCTCTCTCTGGTCTCTCTCTGATCTCTCTCTGATCTTTCTCTGGTCTCTCTCTGGTCTCTCTCTGGTCCCTCTCTGGTCTCTCTCTGGTCTCTCTCTGGTCTCTCTCTGGTCTCTCTCTGGTCTCTCTCTGGTCTCTCTCTGGTCTCTCTCTGGTCTCTCTCTGGTCTCTCTGGTCTCTCTCTGGTCTCTCTCTGGTCTCTCTCTGGTCTCTCTCTGCTCTCTCTGGTCTCTCTCTGGTCTCTCTGGTCTCTCTCTGGTCTCTCTCTGGTCTCTCTCTGGTCTCTCTCTGGTCTCTCTCTGGTCTCTCTCTGGTCTCTCTATAGTCTCTCTCTGGTCTCTCTCTGGTCTCTCTCTGGCCTCTCTATAGTCTCTCTCTGGTCTCTCTCTGGTCTCTCTCTCTGGTCTCTCTCTCTCTGTCTCTCTCTATAGTCTTTCTCTGGTCTCTCTCTGGTCTCTCTCTGGTCTCTCTATAGTCTCTCTCTGGTCTCTCTCTGGCCTCTCTATAGTCTCTTTCTGGTCTCTCTCTGGTCTCTCTCTGGTCTCTCTCTGGTCTCTATCATAAACTCCACTCATTTAAAACCAAACTTAAAATCAATACAGATGTTTTTTCAGACAGTACTTACAGCTGCTCAGCGCGACGGCAGCGACACAGACCAGGATCCTGAGCGTGTGGAAGTGCGCCATGTCTACAGCGGACACCGGGACATACACACCAAGGAAACACGCCAAAAAACACTAAAAACCCACCATGAAAACACAAAAAAACTCTTAAAAAAAGACTAAAATTAACTAAAAAACCACACAAAAAACCTCCAAAAAAATGCTAAAAAATACAAAAAAAACTCACTTATAAAAACATTAACTAATCGCCCTAAAAGCAGTGAAAAAGGGTGATAAAAGCGGCTGGAGCGAGTGGCTGTGGCTCCGCCGTGACATGGGCGCAGGCTGCTCTCTGCTTCCTCAAAAAGAGCGATCGTAGCGAGAGAAGAAAGCACTTGTTTCTCTGACGCAGATAACAGGAAACGTGAGGCTCCAATGGTGAGTCAGGCGTAGTTATTTATGTAGCACACCTCACAGACCCAGGCCCAGGCCCAGGTCCAGGTCCAGGTCCAGGGTGGTGGAATACTGGACTTGAAAACTATGGGGAGAGTTAAAAGTCAGATTTTAGCTTAATTTTGAAACTGATTTCTTTGTAATCGCTGCAACGATCCACATGAGACCAAACTGGGAGACCAGAGAGAGACCAGAGAGAGAGACCAGAGAGAGAGACCAGAGAGAGACCAGAGAGAGACCAGAGAGAGAGACCAGAGAGAGACCAGAGAGAGACCAGAGAGAGAGACCAGAGAGAGACCAGAGTGAGACTAGAGAGAGACCAGAGAGAGACCAGAGAGAGACCAGAGAGAGAGACCAGAGAGAGACCAGAGAGAGACCAGAGAGAGAGACCAGAGAGACCAGAGTGAGACCAGAGAGAGACCAGAGAGAGACCAGAGAGAGAGACCAGAGAGACCAGAGTGAGACTAGAGAGAGACCAGAGAGAGACCAGAGAGAGACCAGAGAGAGAGACCAGAGAGACCAGAGAGAGACCAGAGAGAGAGACCAGAGAGAGACCAGAGTGAGACCAGAGAGAGACCAGGAGAGAGACCAGAGAGAGAGACCAGAGAGACCAGAGTGAGACTAGAGAGAGAGAGAGACCAGAGAGAGACCAGAGAGAGACCAGAGAGAGAGAGACCAGAGAGAGACCAGAGAGAGACCAGAGAGAGAGACCAGAGAGACCAGAGTGAGACTAGAGAGAGACCAGAGAGAGACTAGAGAGAGACCAGGGCGGCACGGTGGCTGAGTGGATAGCACTCTCGCCTCTCAGCAAGAAGGTCCTGGGTTCGAATCCCGGTCGGACCAGGGCCTTTCTGAGTGGAGTTTGCATGTTCTCCCCGTGTCTGCGTAGGTTTCCTCCGGGTACTCCGGTTTCCCCTACCACTAAAAATATGTCCAATAGATCTGGCATGCGCTTCCTGTACTGGCGACCCCGCTCCCATCTCTGTGTGGAGTGAGAGACAAATGCCCAAAATTAACAATTGTAAACCGCTTTGAGACTCAGATCTGCAGTGAAAAGGCGGTATATAAATAAAAACTTACTTACTAACTTACTTACTTACAGAGAGACTAGAGTGAGACTAGAGAGAGACCAGAGAGAGAGACCAGAGTGAGACTAGAGAGAGACCAGAGAGACCAGAGAGAGACTAGAGAGAGACCAGAGAGAGAGACCAGAGTGAGACTAGAGAGAGACCAGAGAGAGAGACCAGAGTGAGACTAGAGAGAGACCAGAGAGAGACCAGAGTGAGACTAGAGAGAGACCAGAGAGAGACTAGAGTGAGACTAGAGAGAGACCAGAGGGTGTAACATTTACAATAATGGTTCGAGTGTGAGACAGACTCGTTCAGAGATAATAGATTCTGTTTCTTTCCACTGCACAGGACTGAGGAGCTCCTTCAGTGGAAGAAGGAGCAGGGCCTTTATCCCCACCGCTGTCAGACTGTACAACAAGTCACTTTAAGTCACTGTATAAGACTGAAAAACCTGCACTAATATTGACACTGTTTCTGATTGCTACTTTTTTTATTGTACATAAAATATCCTGCATTTAACATTTCCTCCCCTTTGCACAATCTTTCCATGTTCTGTCCACGACAAATGTGACATGTACATTTGTCTTTTGTGACATAAATAAAGAATATCTTTTCTTATCCGGACATTTCAAAACTTTCTTGTTTGTTACAAAATGGCACTTCTGCACTTGTGAAACTCGCCCACCACATCCTCAGCACCCTCACTGCAGCAGAGAGAGACCAGAGACACCAGAGAGAGACCAGAGAGACTAAAGAGAGACCAGAGAGAGACCAGAGAGAGACCAGAGAGAGACCAGAGAGACTAAAGAGAGACCAGAGAGAGACCAGAGAGAGACCAGAGAGAGACCAGAGAGACTAAAGAGAGACCAGAGAGAGACCAGAGAGAGACCAGAGAGAGACCAGAGAGAGACCAGAGAGAGACCAGAGAGAGACCAGAGAGAGAGACCAGAGAGAGACCACAGAGAGAGACCAGACAGTTTTTAGAGTTGAACCAAAATAGTTTGAATCACACGTTTTAAACCTGACACTTTTCAGAACCAGAAGAGGAACCAGATCAAACTCTGAGAAACGCGAGAAACAGTTTTCAGTCGTTTGAGGAAGTGGAGGTTCCTCTGGCTCCGCCTCCTCCTCAGGCTCCGCCTCCTCCTGCAGCTTCATAAGAACGCAGCCTTAAAAATAGACGCCGCAGTCATGTCCCCTGACCTCGCATGTCGTACAATACTGTGCAATACTGTCAGAGTGTGCAATACAGGAGCACATGTGTCCCTGTGTCCCCGGAGCCTGGAGCTGAAGAGCCAATAAGAACACGGCTTTGTGACGTTTCTTAGTTTTGATGATTTCAATAAACTTTGTAACTGTAAATGTGCAGATGTATGCACAGTGGAGCCCCCTGCTGGCCTGGAGGCTCCTCCAACAGAAATGTGAACCTCGGGAAAACCACAGTCTCTTCTCGGTCCAGGGTCAAAACTCTGGATCTCTCCCAGTCCCAGCTCAAACTGAACTGGGACTGGGCTGGTTTCAAACACAAACTGAAACCAAATTTTAAATCCAAACGTGTTGACGCCTTTGTAAGATGTGAACCAAACAATGTCAAATGTGTGAAAGGTTCTTCTCGGAGCATTGTCAGCGTCATCGTTGCAGAGAAAGAAGGAAATAAGACTCAGACGCACACATCAGAGTCTATCATTTGTAAATGTGCACTTTATTAATCTCCGTAGAGAAATCCATCCTCTGCATTTGACCCATCCTGATGCCCCTAAGGCTTACGTCAGGAGCAGTGGTCGCCGAACGATAAATCCTTTTAAATGCATTAACGTGTTTGTCTCGGTCTCTCCAGATTGAAAATGTTTTACTTCTGTTTTTGATACGGATAATTGTGCAGCAGTTTGGAAACATGTTTTATATAATGTGCTTTACGAATAAAGTGGAAGTGGATTAGGTTAAGCTAAAGTTAGAGATGCTATGCTAACTTCTTTATTATGCTAAAGTTAGAGATGCTATGCTAACTTCTTTATTATGCTAAAGCTAGAGATGCTATGCTACAGTAGCTTCTACAGTATATGATGCTAAAGCTAGTATAGAGTATTTCTCTGTGCTGTGTTCTCCTCATTCCTGTTCAGTAACTGTGCGATGCAACACTGACATTTCCTCACAGTGGGTCCAATAAATGATCTGTGATCTTTACTTTAATCTCTAACTTGCCGTGAGTTTGTGTTATTTGTGGCAGTAGTGTTAAAGATGCACTTCCTGATTACCAGAATCACACGAGCTCCAGATTTAGAGTCAGATACTGAGAAGACATCGGACACTTTTCAAAGTAGTTAATCTGTTTTAAAGAAAGAGGTGGGGGCTGTCTACTGTCTGGGGCGACAGTAGCTCAGTTGGTAGAGCATTGGCCTTTGGGCCTGGAGGTCGTGAGTTCGATTCCCACCATGGGACCTGCTCCCACTGATGACTGCTGTCGTTGTGTCCTTGGGCAAGACACTTAACCCCACGTTGCCTGAAGCCCCCGCTGAAAGATCAAGGCGGTTTCTCAACTGACGGAGCAGCCATCTTCCTGTGGACTCACCCCCTGCAGAGGATCAGTGAGGGACTGGTGCTATGAGCGTTGGGTGGCAGCTCTCATTGCCAACCCCCCCGACCCAGAAATGGACAAATAAAGGGGTTGAAAATGAAATGAAATGAAATGAAAGAGGTTTGTTCTATTTATTTATGTATCGCCACAAACCTCCGCAGCAGCGGCTCAGAGGACGATGCAAAGTTGTGGATTCACCAAAAGCAGATCAGAAAATCAAACAGATCAAACAAAAGTAAAAAAGAACAGACACAGAGAAGATATTGGTTCAAGGGGAAAGGGATGTTGCAGGACTGAGGTCCTCTCTCTGGTCTCTCTCTGGTCTCTCTCTGGTCTCTCTCTGGTCTCTCTCTGGTCTCTCTCTGGTCTCTCTCTCTGGTCTCTCTCTGGTCTCTCAATGGTCTCTCTCTGGTCTCTCTCTCTGGTCTCTCTCTGGTCTCTCTCTGGTCTCTCTCTGGTCCCTCTCTCTGGTCTCTCTCTGGTCTCTCAATGGTCTCTCTCTGGTCTCTCTCTGGTCTCTCTCTGGTCTCTCTCAGGTCTCTCTCTGGTCTCTCTCTGGTCTCTCTCTCTGGTCTCTCTCTGGTCTCTCTCTCTGGTCTCTCTCTCTGGTCTCTCTCTGGTCTCTCTCTAGTCTCTCTCTCTGGTCTCTCTCTCTCTGGTCTCTCTCTTTGGTCTCTCTCTGGTCTCTCTCTCTGATCTCCCTCTCTGGTCTCTCTCCCTGGTCTCTCTCTCCCTGGTCTCGCTCTCTCTGGTCTCTCTCTGGTCTCTCTCTGGTCTCTCTCTCTCTGGTCTCTCTCTGGTCTCTCAATGGTCTCTCTCTGGTCTCTCTCTCTGGTCTCTCTCTGGTCTCTCTCTGGTCTCTCTCTGGTCTCTCTCTCTGGTCTCTCTCTGGTCTCTCTCTGGTCTCTCTCTGGTCTCTCTCTCTGGTCTCTCTCTGGTCTCTCAATGGTCTCTCTCTGGTCTCTCTCTCTGGTCTCTCTCTGGTCTCTCTCTGGTCTCTCTCTGGTCTCTCAATGGTCTCTCTCTGGTCTCTCTCTGGTCTCTCTCTGGTCTCTCTCAGGTCTCTCTCTGGTCTCTCTCTGGTCTCTCTCTCTGGTCTCTCTCTGGTCTCTCTCTGGTCTCTCTCTCTGGTCTCTCTCTGGTCTCTCTCTAGTCTCTCTCTCTGGTCTCTCTCTCTCTGGTCTCTCTCTTTGGTCTCTCTCTGGTCTCTCTCTCTGATCTCCCTCTCTGGTCTCTCTCCCTGGTCTCTCTCTCCCTGGTCTCGCTCTCTCTGGACTCTCTCTCGCTCTGGTCACTCTCTCTGGTCTCTCTCTCTGATCCCTCTCTCTGGTCTCTCTCTCTGGTCTCTCTCTCTGGTCTCTCTCTCTGGTCTCTCTCTCTGGTCTCTCTCTCTAGTCTCTCTGAGCTCTCTCTCTTGTCTCTCTCTGGGCTCTCTCTCTGGTCTCTCTCTCGCTCTTAAACTAACACAGAACTTAGCTGAACTTTTCTTTTTAACTGTAATGTTTTTCATTTAAAACTCCAACAAATCCATAAAACAGAATCATATGTATTTTTGTATTAAGACAAGAGAGAGAGGGAGAGAGAGAGAGAGAGAGAGAGAGAGAGAGAGACTTGGACTTTCTTCTTTCCCCTCTGGCCTGTTTGTTCTCATAATGTGATCTGAAAGAGAAAGCCATAAATTGTGAATAGTTAGTTGATGTCGTGGCTGCTAAGCTCTGATTGGCTGTGGTCTTTACATGTGAAACCAGCTGCGCTCTGATTGGCTGTGGTCTTTACATGTGAAACCAGCTGCGCTCTGATTGGCTGTGGTCTTTACATGTGAAACCAGCTGCGCTCTGATTGGCTGTGGTCTTCACATGTGAAACCGGGGACTTTCTGAGACTCGGAGATGCTTCCTCTTTGTGTTTCCGGACCCTGTTACTGTAACTCTGCTTCTCTCACTGTGGGCCTTAAAGCTCGGGGACCTAACTTAAAGCTCGGGGACCTAACTTAAAGCTTGGGGACCTAACTTCTGAGTTGGAGAAATAACACATACGTCACAAACAAACTCATGTAACAGGAGGAAACATTACTCCTTTATTTAAAGTCAGAAGAAACTTTTATGGCTCGTAACGCGGAGATTTGTTCAGGAAATTATCTCTGGTCTCTCTCTGGTCTCTCTCTGGTCTCTCTCTGGTCTCTCTCTGGCCTCTCTCTGGTCTCTCTCTGGTCTCTCTCTGGTCTCTCTCTGGCCTCTCTCTGGCCTCTCTCTGGTCTCTCTCTGGTCTCTCTCTGGTCTCTCTCTGGTCTCTCTCTGGTCTCTCTCTGGTCTCTCTGGTCTCTCTCTGGTCTCTCTCTGGTCTCTCTCTGGTCTCTCTCTGGTCTCTCTCTGGTCTCTCTGGTTTCTCTCTGGTCTCTCTCTGGTCTCTCTCTGGCCTCTCTCTGGTCTCTCTCTGGTCTCTCTCTGGCCTCTCTCTGGTCTCTCTCTGGTCTCTCTCTGGTCTCTCTCTGGCCTCTCTCTGGTCTCTCTCTGGTCTCTCTCTGGTCTCTCTGGTCTCTGTGGTCTCTCTCTGGTCTCTCTCTGGCCTCTCTCTGGCCTCTCTCTGGCCTCTCTCTGGTCTCTCTCTGGTCTCTCTCTGGCCTCTCTCTGGTCTCTCTCTGGTCTCTCTGGTCTCTCTCTGGTCTCTCTCTCTGGTCTCTCTCTGGTCTCTCTCTGGCCTCTCTCTGGCCTCTCTCTGGTCTCTCTCTCTGGTCTCTCTCTCTGGTCTCTCTCTGGCCTCTCTCTGGCCTCTCTCTGGTCTCTCTCTGGCCTCTCTCTGGCCTCTCTCTGGTCTCTCTCTGGTCTCTCTGGTCTCTCTGGTCTCTCTCTGGCCTCTCTCTGGTCTCTCTCTGGTCTCTCTGGTCTCTCTGGTCTCTCTGGTCTCTCTGGTCTCTCTCTGGTCTCTCTCTGGTCTCTCTCTGGTCTCTCTCTGGTCTCTCTCTGGCCTCTCTCTGGCCTCTCTCTGGCCTCTCTCTGGTCTCTCTCTCTGGTCTCTCTCTCTGGTCTCTCTCTGGCCTCTCTCTGGCCTCTCTCTGGTCTCTCTCTGGCCTCTCTCTGGCCTCTCTCTGGTCTCTCTCTGGTCTCTCTGGTCTCTCTGGCCTCTCTCTGGCCTCTCTCTGGCCTCTCTCTGGTCTCTCTCTGGTCTCTCTCTGGCCTCTCTCTGGTCTCTCTCTGGTCTCTCTGGTCTCTCTCTGGTCTCTCTCTCTGGTCTCTCTCTGGTCTCTCTCTGGCCTCTCTCTGGCCTCTCTCTGGTCTCTCTCCCTGGTCTCTCTCTCTGGTCTCTCTCTGGCCTCTCTCTGGCCTCTTTCTGGTCTCTCTCTGGCCTCTCTCTGGCCTCTCTCTGGTCTCTCTCTGGTCTCTCTGGTCTCTCTGGTCTCTCTCTGGCCTCTCTCTGGCCTCTCTCTGGTCTCTCTCTGGTCTCTCTGGTCTCTCTGGTCTCTCTCTGGCCTCTCTCTGGTCTCTCTCTGGTCTCTCTGGTCTCTCTGGTCTCTCTGGTCTCTCTGGTCTCTCTCTGGTCTCTCTCTGGTCTCTCTCTGGTCTCTCTCTCTGGTCTCTCTCTGGCCTCTCTCTGGCCTCTCTCTGGCCTCTCTCTGGTCTCTCTCTCTGGTCTCTCTCTCTGGTCTCTCTCTGGCCTCTCTCTGGCCTCTCTCTGGTCTCTCTCTGGCCTCTCTCTGGCCTCTCTCTGGTCTCTCTCTGGTCTCTCTGGTCTCTCTGGCCTCTCTCTCTCTGGCCTCTCTCTGGTCTCTCTCTGGTCTCTCTGGTCTCTCTGGTCTCTCTCTGGCCTCTCTCTGGTCTCTCTCTGGTCTCTCTGGTCTCTCTGGTCTCTCTGGTCTCTCTCTGGTCTCTCTCTGGCCTCTCTCTGGCCTCTCTCTGGTCTCTCTCTGGTCTCTCTGGTCTCTCTGGTCTCTCTGGTCTCTCTCTGGTCTCTCTCTGGTCTCTCTGGTCTCTCTGGTCTCTCTGGTCTCTCTCTGGTCTCTCTCTGGCCTCTTTGGTCTCTCTGGTCTCTCTCTGGCCTCTCTCTGGTCTCTCTCTGGTCTCTCTGGTCTCTCTGGTCTCTCTGGTCTCTCTCTGGTCTCTCTCTGGTCTCTCTCTGGTCTCTCTCTGGCCTCTCTCTGGTCTCTCTCTGGTCTCTCTGGTCTCTCTGGTCTCTCTGGTCTCTCTCTGGTCTCTCTCTGGTCTCTCTCTGGCCTCTCTCTGGTCTCTCTCTGGTCTCTCTGGTCTCTCTGGTCTCTCTGGTCTCTCTCTGGTCTCTCTCTGGTCTCTCTCTGGTCTCTCTCTGGTCTCTCTCTCTTATGTTCAATCAGGATGGTCACCTTCCTTCATCTGAACAACTAATCAATTAATCAAGAGAATATTTTGAAAGGCAAGAATAGTTGAGCACACACACACGCACACACACACACACACACACACACACACACACACACACACACACACACACACACACACACACACACACACACACACACACACACACACACACACACACTTGTCCCTGGTGTTTGCCTCCCTCCTCAGGCCACTGGAGGGCAGTAAGGCATCACGTTAGACCCATTTTTAGTTCATGCATTTTTGCTCACTACTTAAGGACTTACCCTCTGTGTGTGTGTGTGTGTGGGTCCGTGCGTGCCTGCGTGTGTGTATGTGTGTGTGTGTGTGTGTGTGTGTGTGTGTGTGTGTGTGTGTGTGTGTGTGTGTGTGTGTGTGTGTGTGTGTGTGTGTGTGTGTGTGTGTGTGTGTGTGTGTGTGTGTGTGTGTGTGTGTGTGTGTGTGTGTGTGTGTGTGTGTGTGTGTGTGTGTGTGTGTGGTGAGGCTGGATGTACAGGCCTGCAGGGCAAACGCTCCGGGCTGCTCTCGTTAAGAAGCTGTCAGTCAGAAACCAAAAGCAGTCTCCAAATCGCAACACACACAATACACACAACACACACACACTCTCACACACACACACACACACACACTGGCCTGCTGGTCCCAGAGTCAGGACTTTTTAATGCCGTGTGTATGAACTGTGCTACACAAATTAACTCGCCTCGTCGACTGCTGCTGTATCAGTATTTTGCGGCAAAGGAGGAGCTCGACATAGATCCACTGCTCCTCCACGTGGTGCGACAGGACGCCTTCGTGGGGACAGAGATATCAGCTCAGACTCAGGCTGAATGTGGACCTGGCTCTGTACGAATATGAAATGTACTGAAAGGTCCTTCTGCTGTCAGACTGTACAAGGAGGACTGCTGGGTCGGTGCTGTCAGACTGTACAAGGAGGACTGCTGGGTCGGTGCTGTCAGACTGTACAAGGAGGACTGCTGGGTCGGTGCTGTCAGACTGTACAAGGAGGACTGCTGGGTCGGTGCTGTCAGACTGTACAAGGAGGACTGCTGCTGTTGTTACTACTGTGTATTCTGCCCATATTCTCTGCTGCGAGAGTTTTATTTTTATACAAATTATAGATGTTTTCTTTTTTTTTTTAACAAAGAAACTGGTATTTTATTGTTTTTACTTTGTACATAATGTTTTATTTATTCTATTTTTAACATAAAAAGCTGAAAACCCTGTAATAAATGTGTGAAATTCTTCTTTTTTTTCTTGTGAATTGTTTGTTCATCAGTTTGATACAATTGTAAAGTTAATATTTTTGAAGATGATTCAATATAAATGTGTATAATTCACAAAGTGCTTCGTTGTTTTGTGGAAAGCTCTGGTGTGACAAAAACAGAACAAAAATAAATCTGATTTATCAAATGTATTGATAAGTTAATACACTGATGAGAGTTTCCCCACAATGACAAAGAATGTGTGTGTGTGTGTCTTTGCGTGTGTGTGCGTGTATGTGTCTTTGCGTGTGTGTGTGTCTGTCTTTGTGTGTGTGTGTGTCTGTCTTTGCGTGTGTGTGTGTCTGTCTTTGTGTGTGTGTGTGTGTCTTTGCGTGTGTGTGCGTGTATGTGTCTTTGCGTGTGTGTGTGTGTCTGTCTTTGTGTGTGTGTGTGTCTTTGCGTGTGTGTGCGTGTGTGTGTGTCTTTGTGTGTGTGTGTGTGTTTCAGATCAGGCAGAAACACAAACCTTGGTTATTTCTCTGAGTTTGACAAATATGTACGAAACAAAATCCAAACCTGGGGATCTCTCTCTCAGTCCCGAGGCCTGTCTCTTGTTCCGGTCTCTCTCTTGTTCCGGTCTCTCGCTTGTTCCGGTCTCTCTCGTTCCGGTCTCTCGCTTGTTCCGGTCTCTCGCTTGTTCCGGTCTCTCTCGTTCCTGTCTCTCGCTTGTTCCGGTCTCTCTCGTTCCGGTCTCTCGCTTGTTCCGGTCTCTCTCTTGTTCCGGTCTCTCTCTTGTTCCGGTCTCTCGCTTGTTCCGGTCTCTCGCTTGTTCCGGTCTCTCTCGTTCCGGTCTCTCGCTTGTTCCGGTCTCTCTCGTTCCGGTCTCTCGCTTGTTCCGGTCTCTCTCTTGTTCCGGTCTCTCGCTTGTTCCGGTCTCTCGCTTGTTCCGGTCTCTCGCTTGTTCCGGTCTCTCGCTTGTTCCGGTCTCTCGCTTGTTCCGGTCTCTGTCTTGTTCTGGTCTCTCTTTTGTTCTGGTCTCTCTCTTGTTCCGGTCTCTCTCTTGCTCCGGTCTCTCTGTTGTTCTGTCTCTCTCTTGTTCTGGTCTCTCTCTTGTTCCGGTCTCTTTCTTGTTCCGGTCTCTCTCTTGTTCCGGTCTCTCTCGTTCCGGTCTCTCTCGTTCCGGTCTCTCTCTTGTTCCGGTCTCTCGCTTGTTCCGGTCTCTCGCTTGTTCCGGTCTCTCGGCTTGTTCCGGTCTCTCGCTTGTTCCGGTCTCTCTCTTGTTCCGGTCTCTCTCTTGTTCTGGTCTCTCTCTTGTTCCGGTCTCTCTCTTATTTCGGTCCCTCGCTTGTTCCGGTCTCTCGCTTGTTCCGGTCTCTCGCTTGTTCCGGTCTCTCTCGTTCCGGTCTCTCTCTTGTTCTGGTCTCTCTCTTGTTCCGGTCTCTCTCTTGTTCTGGTCTCTCTCTTGTTCCGGTCTCTCTCTTGTTCCGGTCTCTCGCTTGTTCCGGTCTCTCGCTTGTTCCGTTCTCTCTCTTGTTCCGGTCTCTCTCTTGTTCCGGTCTCTCTCTTGTTCTGGTCTCTCGCTTGTTCTGGTCTCTCTCTTATTCCGGTCTCTCTCTTGTACTGGTCTCTCTCTTGTTCTGGTCTCTCTTTTGTTCTGGTCTCTCTCTTGTTCCGGTCTCTCTCTTGTTCCGGTCTCTCTCGTTCCGGTCTCTCTCGTTCCGGTCTCTCTCTTGTTCCGGTCTCTCGCTTGTTCCGGTCTCTCGCTTGTTCCGGTCTCTCGCTTGTTCCGGTCTCTCGCTTGTTCCGGTCTCTCTCTTGTTCCGGTCTCTCTCTTGTTCTGGTCTCTCTCTTGTTCCGGTCTCTCTCTTATTTCGGTCCCTCGCTTTGTTCCGGTCTCTCGCTTGTTCCGGTCTCTCGCTTGTTCCGGTCTCTCTCGTTCCGGTCTCTCGCTTGTTCCGGTCTCTCTCGTTCCGGTCTCTCGCTTGTTCCGGTCTCTCTCTTGTTCTGGTCTCTCTCTTGTTCCGGTCTCTCGCTTGTTCCGGTCTCTCGCTTGTTCCGGTCTCTCTCGTTCCGGTCTCTCGCTTGTTCCGGTCTCTCTCGTTCCGGTCTCTCGCTTGTTCCGGTCTCTCTCTTGTTCCGGTCTCTCGCTTGTTCCGGTCTCTCGCTTGTTCCGGTCTCTCGCTTGTTCCGGTCTCTCTCTTGTTCTGGTCTCTGTCTTGTTCTGGTCTCTCTTTTGTTCTGGTCTCTAACTTGTTCCGGTCTCTCTCTTGCTCCGGTCTCTCTGTTGTTCTGTCTCTCTCTTGTTCTGGTCTCTCTCTTGTTCCGGTCTCTTTCTTGTTCCGGTCTCTCTCTTGTTCCGGTCTCTCTCGTTCCGGTCTCTCTCGTTCCGGTCTCTCTCTTGTTCCGGTCTCTCGCTTGTTCCGGTCTCTCGCTTGTTCCGGTCTCTCGCTTGTTCCGGTCTCTCGCTTGTTCCGGTCTCTCTCTTGTTCCGGTCTCTCTCTTGTTCTGGTCTCTCTCTTGTTCCGGTCTCTCTCTTATTTCGGTCCCTCGCTTGTTCCGGTCTCTCGCTTGTTCCGGTCTCTCGCTTGTTCCGGTCTCTCTCGTTCCGGTCTCTCGCTTGTTCCGGTCTCTCTCGTTCCGGTCTCTCGCTTGTTCCGGTCTCTCTCTTGTTCTGGTCTCTCTCTTGTTCCGGTCTCTCTCTTGTTCTGGTCTCTCTCTTGTTCCGGTCTCTCTCTTGTTCCAGTCTCTCGCTTGTTCCGGTCTCTCGCTTGTTCCGTTCTCTCTCTTGTTCCGGTCTCTCTCTTGTTCCGGTCTCTCTCTTGTTCTGGTCTCTCGCTTGTTCTGGTCTCTCTCTTGTTCCGGTCTCTCTCTTGTACTGGTCTCTCTCTTGTTCTGGTCTCTCTTTTGTTCTGGTCTCTCTCTTGTTCCGGTCTCTCTCTTGTTCCGGTCTCTCTCGTTCCGGTCTCTCTCGTTCCGGTCTCTCTCTTGTTCCGGTCTCTCGCTTGTTCCGGTCTCTCGCTTGTTCCGGTCTCTCGCTTGTTCCGGTCTCTCGCTTGTTCCGGTCTCTCTCTTGTTCCGGTCTCTCTCTTGTTCTGGTCTCTCTCTTGTTCCGGTCTCTCTCTTATTTCGGTCCCTCGCTTGTTCCGGTCTCTCGCTTGTTCCGGTCTCTCGCTTGTTCCGGTCTCTCTCGTTCCGGTCTCTCGCTTGTTCCGGTCTCTCTCGTTCCGGTCTCTCGCTTGTTCCGGTCTCTCTCTTGTTCTGGTCTCTCTCTTGTTCCGGTCTCTCTCTTGTTCTGGTCTCTCTCTTGTTCCGGTCTCTCTCTTGTTCCGGTCTCTCGCTTGTTCCGGTCTCTCGCTTGTTCCGTTCTCTCTCTTGTTCCGGTCTCTCTCTTGTTCCGGTCTCTCTCTTATTCTGGTCTCTCGCTTGTTCTGGTCTCTCTCTTGTTCCGGTCTCTCTCTTGTACTGGTCTCTCTCTTGTTCTGGTCTCTCTTTTGTTCTGGTCTCTCTCTTGTTCCGGTCTCTCTCTTGTTCCGGTCTCTCTCTTGTTCTGGTCTCTCTCTTGTTCCGGTCTCTCTCTTGTTCTGGTCTCTCTCTTGTTCCGGTCTCTCTCTTGTTTCGGTCTCTCGCTTGTTCCGGTCTCTCGCTTGTTCCGGTCTCTCTCGTTCCGGTCTCTCGCTTGTTCCGGTCTCTCTCGTTCCGGTCTCTCGCTTGTTCCGGTCTCTCTCTTGTTCTGGTCTCTCTCTTGTTCCGGTCTCTCTCTTGTTCCGGTCTCTCTCTTGTTCTGGTCTCTCTCTTGTTCCGGTCTCTCTCTTGTTCCGGTCTCTCGCTTGTTCCGGTCTCTCTCGTTCCGGTCTCTCGCTTGTTCCGGTCTCTCGCTTGTTCCGGTCTCTCTCTTGTTCCGGTCTCTCTCTTGTTCCGGTCTCTCTCTTGTTCCGGTCTCTCGCTTGTTCCGGTCTCTCGCTTGTTCCGGTCTCTCTCGTTCCGGTCTCTCGCTTGTTCCAGTCTCTCGCTTGTTCCGGTCTCTCTCTTGTTCCGGTCTCTCGCTTGTTCCGGTCTCTCTCTTGTTCTGGTCTCTCTCTTGTTCCGGTCTCTCTCTTGTTCCGGTCTCTCGCTTGTTCCAGTCTCTCGCTTGTTCCGGTCTCTCTCGTTCCTGTCTCTCGCTTGTTCCGGTCTCTCTCGTTCCGGTCTCTCGCTTGTTCCGGTCTCTCTCTTGTTCCGGTCTCTCTCTTGTTCCGGTCTCTCGCTTGTTCCGGTCTCTCGCTTGTTCCGGTCTCTCTCGTTCCGGTCTCTCACTTGTTCCGGTCTCTCTCGTTCCGGTCTCTCGCTTGTTCCGGTCTCTCTCTTGTTCCGGTCTCTCGCTTGTTCCGGTCTCTCGCTTGTTCCGGTCTCTTGCTTGTTCCGGTCTCTCGCTTGTTCCGGTCTCTCTCTTGTTCCGGTCTCTCTCTTGTTCTGGTCTCTCTCTTGTTCCGGTCTCTCTCTTATTTCGGTCTCTCGCTTGTTCCGGTCTCTCGCTTGTTCCGGTCTCTCGCTTGTTCCGGTCTCTCTCGTTCCGGTCTCTCGCTTGTTCCGGTCTCTCGCTTGTTCCGGTCTCTCTCGTTCCGGTCTCTCGCTTGTTCCGGTCTCTCTCTTGTTCTGGTCTCTCTCTTGTTCTGGTCTCTCTCTTGTTCCGGTCTCTCTCTTGTTCTGGTCTCTCTCTTGTTCCGGTCTCTCTCTTGTTCCGGTCTCTCGCTTGTTCCGGTCTCTCGCTTGTTCCGGTCTCTCTCTTGTTCCGGTCTCTCTCTTGTTCCGGTCTCTCTCTTGTTCTGGTCTCTCGCTTGTTCTGGTCTCTCTCTTGTTCCGGTCTCTCTCTTGTACTGGTCTCTCTCTTGTTCTGGTCTTTCTTTTGTTCTGGTCTCTCTCTTGTTCCGGTCTCTCTCTTGTTCCGGTCTCTCTCTTGTTCCGGTCTCTCTCTTGTTCTGGTCTCTCTTTTGTTCTGGTCTCTCTCTTGTTCCCGTCTCTCTCTTGTTCCCGTCTCTCTCTTGTTCTGGTCTCTCTCTTGTTCCCGTCTCTCTCTTGTTCCCGTCTCTCTCTTGTTCTGGTCTCTCTCTGAGGCCGAGGCTCATTCTGGTCGAGGCCAAAAGAAAAGAAGAGATTTCATTTTCTGACAATCGTTTTTTCTTTCGGTGTTTTTGCACCACTTTGATGTGACACAAGTTTCATTTTTATTTAACTGAGTTTATTGTTTGGAATAAAGTGGAACAAATATAAAATTATACAAAAATGAACTTTTAACAATTTTAACAATGTGTTTGTTTCATGTCTTTGTCGTCTGTAACGTCTGAAGTTAATAACAAACAAATGGTCTTGGGCCGGATTTGGTCCCTGGGCCTGAGTCTGACCTGGACTCAGGACAGAGGTGATCCGGGACATTTAAGGACCAGGTCTAAACCAGGACTAAACCAGGACTAGCCTGGTCTTACCACACCATAGTACAAACTACATTTCATACTAAGGTCTGGAGGTGCTCCATTGACTCCGTTAACAGGTGGGAGGGGCTAACTCCTTTTGCAGATTGAAACCATTGGATCTGAGTTTACTGTGACGTATGTAATGAGCCCGAGTGAGTCGTTAGCATTTAGCCTAGCTTTAGCCATCTCCTTTGCCGCTAACGGAGCCCGTGGGGAGTAGCGCCACAATCTTGACCAGCGATTACATTTGTTAAACATTCCTCTTGCTCCTGCTTCAGTTTCTTGATAGAACCAGACCAGAATACTTTACTATCACATTCTTCGCCAAACTACAACCTGCCCGTTCAGTGCAAACTCTTGACGTCACCGGCACCGACCTACAACACCCGCCTCCCGCGCTCTCTGAGTAGCCGGTCCAAATACGACCGATTGTATTCACTAACACAGGGACCAGACCCAGACGCTACATGCAGGAAGTGATGATTGAGCGGGTTAGTGAGTGTACGGACGGATAAGACCAGGCTAGACCAGGACTAAACGAGGACTAAACCAGGTCTAAAGCAGGACTAAACCAGGACTAAACGAGGACTAAACCAGGTCTAAAGCAGGACTAAACCAGGACTAAACCAGGACTAAAGCAGGACTAAAGCAGGACTAAAGCAGGACTAAACCAGGTCTAAAGCAGTACTAAACCAGGACTAAACCAGGACTAAAGCAGGACTAAAGCAGGACTAAAGCAGGACTAAACCAGGACTAAACCAGGTCTAAAGCAGTACTAAACCAGGACTAAAGCAGGACTAAAGCAGGACTAAAGCAGGACTAAACCAGGTCTAAAGCAGGACTAAACCAGGACTAAAGCAGGACTAAAGCAGGACTAAACCAGGACTAAACCAGGTCTAAAGCAGTACTAAACCAGGACTAAAGCAGGACTAAAGCAGGACTAAAGCAGGACTAAACCAGGACTAAACCAGGACTAAAGCAGGACTAAACCAGGTCTAAAGCAGGACTAAAGCAGGTCTAAAGCAGGACTAAACCAGGACTAAAGCAGGTCTAAAGCAGGACTAAACCAGGACTAAAGCAGGACTAAAGCAGGACTAAACCAGGTCTAAAGCAGTACTAAACCAGGACTAAACCAGGACTAAAGCAGGACTAAAGCAGGACTAAACCAGGACTAAACCAGGTCTAAAGCAGTACTAAACCAGGACTAAAGCAGGACTAAAGCAGGACTAAAGCAGGACTAAACCAGGTCTAAAGCAGGACTAAACCAGGACTAAAGCAGGACTAAAGCAGGACTAAACCAGGACTAAACCAGGTCTAAAGCAGTACTAAACCAGGACTAAAGCAGGACTAAAGCAGTACTAAACCAGGACTAAAGCAGGACTAAAGCAGGACTAAACCAGGACTAAAGCAGGACTAAAGCAGGACTAAAGCAGGACTAAAGCAGGACTAAAGCAGGACTAAAGCAGGACTAAACCAGGTCTAAAGCAGGACTAAAGCAGGACTAAACCAGGTCTAAAGCAGGACTAAAGCAGGACTAAAGCAGGACTAAACCAGGACTAAAGCAGGACTAAAGCAGGACTAAACCAGGTCTAAAGCAGGACTAAAGCAGGTCTAAAGCAGGACTAAACCAGGATTTAAGCAGGTCTAAAGCAGGACTAAAGCAGGACTAAAGCAGGCCTGGGTCTTGAACATTCCCAGCGGTTGCCAGGTTGAAGTTTCCTTTAGAGATAATTCCAGTCGCTTCTTTGTCCACGTGCTCAGGGGCCTCCGCACGCGCCGCTGATGAGGCCACATAACTGAGGAGCCGGGACCCGGCATCCACCCCCCCCCCCCCCTCTTCACCCCCTCCATCACCCCCTCCCTCACCCCTCTCCCCCCCTCACCTCCGGCTGGAAATAAAGAAAAAGGAACGGCCCAATTAAAATACTGTGGATGGAGACGGAGAGAGAAAGACATACTTCGCCCGTGACACACTGCTGCTGCTGCCGACCCCCCGCAGAGTGACAGATACACACACAGAGAGACACACACACAGAGAGAGAGACACACACACAGAGAGAGAGACACACACACAGAGACACACACACAGAGAGACACACACACACACAGACACACACACAGAGACACACACAGAGAGAGAGACACACACACAGAGAGACACACACACACAGAGAGAGAGAAACACACACAGAGACACACACACAGAGACACACACACACACACACAGAAAGAGAGACACGCACAGATACACATACAAACAGAGATACACACCAGAGAGAGACCAGAGAGAGACCAGAGAGAGACCAGAGAGAGACTAGAGAGAGAGACTAGAGAGAGAGACCAGAGAGAGACCAGAGAGAGACCAGAGAGAGGCCAGAGAGAGACTAGAGAGAGACCAGAGAGAGGCCAGAGAGAGACCAGAGAGAGACCAGAAAGAGACCAGAGAGAGGCCAGAGAGAGACTAGAGAGAGAGACCAGAGAGAGACCAGAGAGAGACCAGAGAGAGACTAGAGAGAGACCAGAGAGAGACTAGAGAGAGACCAGAGAGAGACTAGAGAGACCAGAGAGAGGCCAGAGAGAGACCAGAGAAAGACCAGAAAGAGACCAGAGAGAGACTAGAGAGAGACCAGAGAGAGACTAGAGAGAGAGACCAGAGAGATACCAGAGAGAGACCAGAGAGAGACTAGAGAGAGACCAGAGAGAGACTAGAGAGAGACCAGAGAGAGACTAGAGAGACCAGAGAGAGGCCAGAGAGAGACCAGAGAGAGACTAGAGAGAGAGACTAGAGAGAGAGACCAGAGAGAGACCAGAGGGAGACCAGAGAGAGACCAGAGAAAGACCAGAGGGAGACCAGAGAGAGACCAGAGAGAGACCAGAGAGAGGCCAGAGAGAGACCAGAGAGAGACCAGAGAGAGAGACTAGAGAGAGACCAGAGAGAGGCCAGAGAGAGACCAGAGAGAGACCAGAGAGAGGCCAGAGCGAGACCAGAGAGAGACTAGAGAGAGAGACTAGAGAGAGAGACCAGAGAGAGACCAGAGAGAGACCAGAGAGAGACCAGAGGGAGACCAGAGAGAGATTAGAGAGAGACCAGAGAGAGACCAGAGAGAGACCAGAGAGAGATTAGAGAGAGATCAGAGAGAGACCAGAGAGAGACCAGAGAGAGAGACCAGAGAGAGACCAGAGAGAGACCAGAGAGAGACCAGAGAGAGACTAGAGAGAGAGACTAGAGAGAGACCAGAGAGAGACTAGAGAGAGAGACTAGAGAGAGAGACCAGAGAGAGACCAGAGAGAGACCAGAGAGAGACCAGAGAGAGAGACTAGAGAGAGAGACTAGAGAGAGACCAGAGAGAGACTAGAGAGAGAGACTAGAGAGAGAGACCAGAGGGAGAACAGAGAGAGACCAGAGAGAGATTAGAGAGAGACCAGAGGGAGACCAGAGAGAGACCAGAGAGAGACCAGAGAGAGATTAGAGAGAGATTAGAGAGAGACCAGAGAGAGACCAGAGAGAGACCAGAGAGAGATTAGAGAGAGACCAGAGAGAGACCAGAGAGAGATTAGAGAGAGACCAGAGAGAGATTAGAGAGAGACCAGAGAGAGACCAGAGAGAGATTAGAGAGAGACCAGAGAGAGACCAGAGAGAGATTAGAGAGAGACCAGAGAGAGATTAGAGAGAGACCAGAGAGAGATTAGAGAGAGACCAGAGAGAGATTAGAGAGAGACCAGAGAGAGACCAGAGAGAGATTAGAGAGAGACCAGAGAGAGATTAGAGAGAGACCAGAGAGAGACCAGAGAGAGATTAGAGAGAGACCAGAGAGAGACCAGAGAGAGATTAGAGAGCGACCAGAGAGAGATTAGAGAGAGACCAGAGAGAGACCAGAGAGAGACCAGAGAGAGACCAGAGAGAGATTAGAGAGAGACCAGAGAGAGACCAGAGAGAGATTAGAGAGAGAGACGAAGTGAGTAATAAGCTACAAAATAGCGTTTATAAAACACATTTTGCCCTTTGTCGCTGGTTCATTCTTTGTTACAGTAGGATCTGGCTCTGTCCTCTCAGGCCGTGGGACTCAGAGTGTAGACCCCAGCTCACACATCACCCCCCCCCCCCCCCCCCCTCCTCCTGACCCCACACCAGGACGTCCCATGAGGCCCTCTGCTGCTCATACATGTAATGAAGAACCAGGATCCAGGACAGAAGCACCACAGGGGCCGAGAAAACATGAATACTGTATCTGTCCTTATGAATTCACTAAGACCGGAGTCCTGGGTCTACAGCCTCAGATCCTCAGTCCTGGGTCTACAGCCTCAGTCCTGGATCTACAGCCTCAGTCCTGGGTCTACAGCCTCAGTCCTGGGTCTACAGCCTCAGTCCTGGGTCTACAGCCTCAGTCCTGGGTCTACAGCCTCAGTCCTGGATCTACAGCCTCAGTCCTGGATCTACAGCCTCAGATCC
This sequence comes from Knipowitschia caucasica, assembly GCA_964034765.1. Taxonomy (NCBI): domain Eukaryota; kingdom Metazoa; phylum Chordata; class Actinopteri; order Gobiiformes; family Gobiidae; genus Knipowitschia; species Knipowitschia caucasica. The sequence continues at coordinate 2,232,252 of OZ035824.1, read as the reverse complement.
TCAGTCCTGGGTCTACAGCCTCAGTCCTGGGTCTACAGCCTCAGATCCTCAGTCCTGGGTCTACAGCCTCAGTCCTGGGTCTACAGCCTCAGTCCTGGATCTACAGCCTCAGTCCTGGGTCTATAGCCTCAGATCCTCAGTCCTGGGTCTACAGCCTCAGTCCTGGGTCTATAGCCTCAGTCCTGGGTCTACAGCCTCAGATCCTCAGTCCTGGGTCTACAGCCTCAGTCCTGGGTCTACAGCCTCAGTCCTGGGTCTACAGCCTCAGTCCTGGGTCTAAAGCCTCAGTCCTGGGTCTACAGCCTCAGATCCTCAGTCCTGGGTCTACAGCCTCAGTCCTGGATCTACAGCCTCAGTCCTGGGTCTACAGCCTCAGTCCTGGGTCTACAGCCTCAGTCCTGGGTCTACAGCCTCAGATCCTCAGTCCTGGATCTACAGCCTCAGTCCTGGGTCAACACAGGCCTCTCAGAGATTTCTCACTTTTATCCCACTGGGTTTTTAGAGTCGCTCCTTTTGCCGATGCAGGAGGGTCTAAATAACTCAAGTTTCATCACCAAAACATCTCGACAGTCTCTGAAGAAGACTCCCACGTCTTTGACCAAACCCTCGGCCTCTTGTCCACGTCCTCAGACCTCCACTGTATCTTCTTATCTCCACTCGGGCTGTAAACACGAGCTCCTACTTCAGTCCCGCTCTGCTCTGAGTGGCCATTTACAAATCTGTCCGGCAGTTCGTTGACCCGGCGATAATGGGAGAAAGCAGCGAGAAGACCAGGAGAGACCGAGAGGCCGAGAGACCAGGAGAGACCGAGAGACCAGGAGAGACCGAGAGACCAGGACCGTATCTGCGTCCCGGGCTCTTCTGATAATCCGCCGAAAGTTTACGTTGGAGATAGCCGTGTTTAGCCTCATTTACTTTGGCGAGATAGTGCGAGATAGTCCTGACAGAGAGGGGGCGAGAACAGCGGTAGCGTGTTGTGCGTTCGTGGGGGGGAGGGATGGGGGTGAGAGAGGATGAGATGGGGGGGGGAGAGAGAGGATGGGGGAGAGGTCCGCGTGATGGCCTGAGTGTCACGCCGAGCCGAGACCAGAGCTTTAATGAGGATCTATGGTCTGCACGGGGCACCAGAGATGTGGGAGAGGGGGGGGGGGGGGGGGGGGGGGGGCAGAGGGGGGAGGGAGGGAGGGGGGGAGGGGGGGAGACCGCACACAGAGAGAGCCGTGAATGTGAAGGATAAACATGTGATGGGAGCTGTGTCCGTGGAGCTGAAAAGTGTTTACAGAATGATACAGAAACTTTGCTCTGGATCACACTGCGGTTTTCAGTGTTAATCGATTCTTTTCAGTATCACGATATTTTGTGATTAAAATCGATAAATCGGGCTTTCTCTGACTTCATTCTGGTCATTTACATCTGAGGTTTTTGTCTCTCTGTTATGTCTGCTTTTGTGATTCTAGTCCAGGGGGGTTTCTCTGGCGACCACCACTGGGTTCTAGGCCCCGGGGGAAGGATTTCATCTCATAATCCCTCTCCCCTTGTGTCGTGGTGCAGGTCTCTGTCGGGGTTCAAGGCCAAATCCAACAGAAATGTACAGCAAAATAAATGTAATCTCGAAAATATTGTCTTCAGATTGACATGTGTAATTGATGTGGAGTCAGATTATTGTCCAAACAATAAATAATTCTGATAATCCCATGTTTTGTCTGTTCCAGTCTCTGCAGATGGAAATGTATTTTTAAGGTTTTTGCTCTTCCCTCCTCAGTGTTTGCTTCAGTTCACACAGACCTTAAAAAATATAGAGTCGTATTTTACATGAATCACAATATATCACAGAATCACGATACTGTCTGTATATGTTAAGAATCGCAATAATATTGAATTTTGGCGCAAATATCACAAAACTATCAAATCCTCAGGTTTTCTCCCAGCTCTAGTTTCATGTTTTCTGATGAAGACGAGTCCAAAGAGAAGGATTTCTGACGAATAGATGAATAACAGTCGGTTTGAATCTAAAGAAATGTTTTAGAATCCATCCACTGTCTTCCACTTTATCCATGGCCGGGCGCTGAAGGAGGCAGTATGAAGGCGGGGTTTCTCCTTCAATGATGAGGTTTGTTTTACCTTCACTCACATTTGTGTTTTGTTATGTTGAAAACTGAAGGATTTTGGACTAATAAAAACAGAGCCATGTGACAGAGATGAGTTCCCAGACCCGGTGGACTACAGTGAGTCCTGGGTCTGCCTCAGTGGGACTCCTCTGAACATGGAGGAGCAGCGGCTCTACTCCTCGCTCCTCCCACATGAACGAGCTCCTCCCCCACTCTGTTATTCCCCAACAACAGGTCAGAGAATCAAACCGCTCGAACACAGGAAATGCAACAATAACAAACACAGAGACATTGGTCCAAAAGGTCCAGAGGTTTGGAACCGGTCCTGAAAGAGTCCAGACAGAACCAGTCACGAACCACCGCGGGAAAAAAAAATCTCGGCCTCGAACGGAGAGAGGGCCCACTGCCACAGACTTCTTAACTTGGGCGACACAGTGGTTAGAGCTAGTGTTGGTCCTGGTCTTTCTGAGTGGAGTTTGCATATTCTCCCTGTGTCTGTGTTGGTTCACCTAAAAACATGTACAATAGATCTGAATGTAATAAGTGACTGGAGGGTGTTTGGTCGGAGGCTTTGATGGTCCAGTGTGTTCAGGTCTCGCCTCCGTCATCACCGTGTGGAGAGAATGAAACGACATCCATCCATCTTCTTCCACTCAATCCATATCTGGGTTGGGGGGGGGGGGGGGGTGGCAGTCAGAGCTGTACCCAGTCCACAGGGTCCACAGGAGAGCATTATGAAGACCAAAAGTAAACCATGAACTCTGAAAATGGTCTGTCAAAATGTGGTATATAAATAAGTATGACTTTCTTACTCCAACTTTAGCCGCTTTTACAGTTAGTGTCCAACTAGAAGGACTGTGGCGATGATCCAGGACACTTTAACATTTATCAAACATGTGTTTATATTCTTCATGTGTGTTAACTGTTGATTCTCTGATCTGTGGTGATGTCAATGGTTTTGTTAAGTCTCTGAGATGATGCTGATGTGATTTAGGGAAATACAAGAATACATTATATTGTATTGTATTTAACACACCTCGTCCTTCCTCCTCCACCGAGGCCTGAACCTGCGCCTCTGCTCGGCCTCGGCTCAGACTTGGGGGACCCCTTTTTTCTGGCCATTTTTGATGACACAACAGCCAATCTGTATTCTCCCTCCTCAACCTCCACCACCATGGCACAACCCCAGATACAGCCTCATGTGCTGGGTCAACACTCCACCACCACCGCCACCTCCACCGCCGCCGCCCAGAGAGCCTTTGTTCCGTTGGAAAAGGGTTAAAATGCTGCGGCGTGGATTCCATGAGAGAATTGAAGCCTCTCCAGCTCCGGTCTGCTGGGACCTGCCGCAGTTGAAATAGAATTGAACAGTCTGGATTCTCGGCGGTAAATGTTCTCAAAGTCAATAGCAGGCGTTGGAGATCGGGGCATTTCCATTTCTAAGGCACCAGATTCTCCCCCGTCGGCCCAACAAGAGAGGAGCGAGACGGGAGCTGGGGGTGAGACAGAAGCGCGGGGTATTTTCAGCAAAGCACAGAAGCCTCTGCTCAAAAATTCACTATTATCTCCCGATTCATGGAAGACTTGTTTAGTGTTTTGTTCGCTAATCTGCGCGCCGTGATCGAGAACACGCCACAGCGACACCGGGGGACACGGGGGACGCGCCGACAGTCTCCGTGTTTGTGGAGCGCCGTGACGTGGAAATTAGCCGATTGTAATGCGAGATAATAACAATAGACAAAGTTCTTTTTGAGAGAGAGCGGAAAGACAATGCGTGGATTTATAATTCAGTGCGGTGTTAATATTGAGGGCGAGGGATTTGAATGTGTGTCTAAGAGAAAGGCTGTGATGTTTTAGGGATGTGCGGGGAACGGGAAAGAGCGAGAAAGAGTTTGTAATCAAGGAAATCTGACTCTGACTTTGTGGAATGTTGGGAAAGGGCAGAAGTCTGAGCTCCGTCCGACTGGAAGCGGGAAATATCTCATTCTTTATGTTTTTGTTTCTTCTCATTTGTTTGATTGAAGCAGAATAGAGTCGTGTGTCGTCATCACAGATAAGATCTTTAATCATAGACATATTAAAGCTGCAGGACCTACGTTTGAACTAATAACAATGGAATAATGGCCTTTTTTCAACCAGTCCTACGCTCTGCTCTGCTCTACTCTACTCTACTCTACCCTACTCTACTCTACTCTACCCTACTCTACTCTACTCTACTCTACTCTACTCTACTCTACTCTACTCTACCCTACTCTACCCTACCCTACCCTACTCTACTCTAAGGTATTGCTGTGAAACTCTTCGTCGTTAAAGGTCCCACAACTCATGCGATAATAATGAGACACACTCAACTCTCAACACTTAGAAAACATCTAACCCTCCATCCAGAGGTGATGTCAACGCAATTGAAATAAGCTCCTCTCAGCCCACCTGGTCTCTCTCTGGTCTCTCTCTGGTCTCTCTCTGGTCTCTCTCTGGTCTCTCCCTGGTCGCTCTCTGGTCGCTCTCTGGTCTCTCTCTGGTCTCTCTCTGGTCTCTCCCTGGTCGCTCTCTGGTCGCTCTCTAGTCTCTCTCTGGTCTCTCTCTGGTCTCCCTCTGGTCTCTCTGTGGTCTATCTCTAGTCTCTCTCTGGTCTCTCTCTGGTCTCCCTCTGGTCTCCCTCTGGTCTCTCCCTGGTCTCTCTCTGGACTCTCTCTGGTCTCTCTCTGGTCTCCCTCTGGTCTCCCTCTGGTCTCTCTCTGGTCTCTCTCTGGACTCTCTGGTCTCTTTCTGGTCTCTCTCTCTGGTCTCTCTCTGGTCTCTTTCTGGTCTCTCTCTTTGGTCTATCTCTCGTCTATTTCTCTGTTCTATCTCTCTCTGGTCTCTTTTTCTGGTCCCTCCCTGGTCTCTCTTTCTGGTCTCTCTCTGGTCTCTCTCTGGTCTCTTTCTGGTTTCTCTCTCTGGTCTCTTTCTGGTCTCTCTCTCTGGTCTCTCTCTCTCTGGTCTCTCTCTCTCTCTGGTCTCTATCTAGTCTCTCTCTCTGGTCTCTCTCTCTCTGGTCTCTATCTAGTCTCTCTCTCTGGTCTCTTTCTTTGGTCTCTCTCTCTCTCTGGTCTTGCTGGTCTCTCTCTGTTCTCTCTCTCTGGTCTCTTTCTCTGGTCTCTCTCTCTCTCTGGTCTCGCTGGTCTCTCTCTGGTCTTTCTCTGGTCTCTCTCTCTCTCTGGTCTCGCTGGTCTCTCTCTGGTCTCTCTCTGGTCTCTCTTTCTGGTCTCTCTCTGGTCTCTCTCTGGTCTCTCTCTGGTCTCTCTCTGGATGTGATTATTGATGGGGAGGCTCTTGTCGGAGGCCTGGAGCCGAGAATTGAATTGACGAATGCTCGACAGAAGCGTTCGATGCAAATGTGTTAAAGCGACGGCAATCTGTTCTGATGTGAAGGGTTCTCAAAGCATTGTCAAAACTGTGCCTCCCAACAGTTAAGATGGATAGACAGATAGATACGTTATTGATCCTGTAGGAGAAAGTCAGGAAATGAAATAATAACAAACACATAAGAGCCGTTGGGCCATAGGGAGCAGGATCGCCACTGTCTTCAGGAACAACTCAAAAGCATCAACCAGTGACTCATGAAAGTTAGGGACCACAGATTAGCCAACCTTCCATACCCGTGTCCATGCGGTCTTCATATGGACAGAGAATAGAGTAGAATCTGCGCTTGTTTAAGTCCTTTAAAAATACATACTGTACAACAATGCATGAAGCTTAATTTGTACATTTTCCGAAGTAAATATATTGCCAGTTTTGTAACGTCTCAGTATACATTTAGACCACTCTTGTCTCAGTATACATTCAGACCTCTCTAGTCTCAGTATACATGCAGACCCAGACCTCTTTTGTCTCAGTATACATGCAGACCTCTCTTGTTTCAGTACACATGTAGACACAGACCTCTCTTGCCTCAGTATACATGCAGACTCATACCTCTGTCTCAGTATACATGCAGACCTCTCTTGTCTCAGTATTCATGCAGCTTCAGACCTTGACTGGAGAACTAGTTTCGGGTCTCAAAGATTGGACCAGATAAATATTGATAAATTGATTGAACCCAACTACCCAAGGTTTTCATGCATGTTTTGTTAATGTAGGTATAACGACTGGAAGTGTGTCCAATATAGTACACTTTAATTATATTGCACAATTTGTAAACAAACTTGCACAGAAACGGTGAGAACATATGGCTCAATGCTTGTTTGTCTTCCACTCCGGAGAGTCCACTGCTGCAGTCCTATGGGATCTGGAGCTAATGAACCTGGATTATGTCAATTTTACAGTGATGAAGTCAGCGGTCAGCAGAGATGGCGTGCCATCTCTGCCATGCCATGCCACGTTATTCTTTAGATTTCAGTAAAACCACATTGGAATACATGTCCACAAGTCCAGTGTGAAGCAGACAAGTACATACATAAACAAGGTTAAAAGTACAAAAAAAAAAAAGTCGCAGGAAATAATTGTCACTGTGATTTCAACTAAAACGTTCCAATACAAAACCATTAAAGTGCTTTGTTCAGACTGCATTAAATGTCTTGCACCTCAGCCAACGATATATTCTGCCAGAGGGAAGAAGCTGGAACATGGCTTTTTCCAGGGGGCCAGAAGAATCATTGATTATTCTAAGATTGTGAACCTGTATACATGTTTATGGGAACGTGGTAAACAGCTCACCTGGAAGCTTCGGCATTGCCAGATGAGATTTAGCAGGGGGGAGGGTTAAGCAGGAGGGAGGATTTAGCAGGAGGGAGGGTTTAGCAGTCACATTAAGTGCAGACACTGAGGCTCCCAGCTGTATTCTGGCAGATGTCTGAATTCATACGGTGTTTTTAAATAAGGGGCAGGAACATGGGAGCAGCTGGGAAGGGACGGGATGACAGTGATGGACAGATCCTTCAAACGCATCATGGCACGGCTTAAAATGGAGAGAATGAGCCCCACGCACACACACACACGTGCATACACGCAGGAGCCTAAACCTGCAATTTGATGCATTATTCCAGCAACTTTGACGTTTCGTTTTGCTATTTTACATCTGCGAGAAAAGGTGTTCGCTAAGACTTGACATGTTTATAATGGTTTAGACAGAAATGCAAGGTGAGGATGTAAATTCTATATTAGTATATGTGTCTATCTGTCTGTGTGTGTCTGTGTGTGTGTCTGTGTGCATATCCTCTCTATGTGTGTATGTGCATGTCTGTTCCTTATGCCGGAGCTAAAAATGACTCCAGGTCCAGGCGATAAGGGAACAATGTTGTACAATATGTCTCCTTTAAAAACAGTCAAATCAAACAGGAGTAGAATTTTGTACAAGCAGACATAACAAAGGCATGTAGTGACTGCCAAGTGTCTATTGTGTGCACTTAGATTGTGACATTTTATGAAGACTGTTTGTGTGCATCCCTCAACCTTCTTACTCTTACAACTTGATTGCAACTTGAGCCAAATCATAATTCCTAGTTTGAGGTCATAACTGCCGGTGAAAGGCAGATCCGGTCAGACCTCTGAAGCTAAGCAAGGCAGGGCCTGTTTAGCTCTGTGATGAGAGACCTCTTGGAACACCGGGTGCCACAGTGGGGCAGCTGCGATAATGTGCTATAAAGTGTCAAACTGTTGTTGTGTCCTTAGGCAAGACAGTTCAACCACAATAGAATGAGTCTGGTCTGTGAATGGTTGGTGGTGGTGGAAGGGGTCGATGCAACATACTGATTGCCTCGCTTCTGTTAGTGTGCCCCAGGGCAGCTGTGGCTACAGTAGCAGTTTAGCATCACCATGTTTGGCGTGAAAGAATAATGCATTATTATGTTTTTTACAATGGCAATCAATATATTTCTGATTCTCATTCTGATAGTGTGCAATGTTTTGACCGTGAACTATTCTTAAAAGAAGGCAACAGCTCAGTCCTGTGCTTACAATTCACTTTGGACTGAATTCAGTAAAAAAACAAAAACGTATACAGTTGGACACGACTTGATATTAAAAATGCATCCAGCGGATCTCGACGGTGCAAAAAGCTGAGAACTGGCGATCGATGGGATGTCTCCGCTTCATTACCACATCATATTTTGACTTGAGCTTTTCGAGTTCTGCTTTCCCTCGGCTGCTCCTCGGTGACCTCGCCGAGAGAAAGTCATCAAACCCGTTCAAAATCCACTGATGCAGGCCTTAGTATGCGTCAAAGCGCGTGGGCCGAAGCCGCGGCTCATCCGTATGCACCGCGCACTGGAGCCGCCGTCTCCATCAGCGCTGTTTGAATTCAGTCAGAAAACACACGCACAGATATGATTATAGATACAGCATACCTGGTATGAAAAACACAAGTTAGCCTGTGCTGTATTTGAAATTCAAAAAGGCCACAGGAAGAGGAAGAGGAGAGTGGGTGGTCAGAAAGGAAAGTGAAACGTATCGGTGCTGAAATTGGAACAAAAGGATCCTCCCAAAAATGTTTTCCATCAGTTGTATTAAAAGTATCAATCAATCAACTTTCATTTGTAGAGCGTAGAGAATAATTTATAACCATAAGACATAAAAATCGCACATGGGATGAAAATCATAATTAGCCACAGTGCATTAAAAAGAGTAAAGTAAAAAAAAAATACTTTCAAGCGTATAAAAGTAAGTATTATATTTGAAGTTTGTTTAATTTAAATACTTTATTTTGAGCCATACGATTATAACATACTGCGCCATACAGGAAGCACTGCACCCACACACTTGACAAATATACAGAATGAAGAACAATATGAAATAAAAAAGGTACAGGGAGAATCTCTACAACATTTATTATAATTACTCAAGGTTATGTTCAAAAAGAAGTGGGAAGAAGAAAGATAATATGAGGGTTCTTTTCACTTTTACTAAGAACTAAAGCAGTTTGTTGAAAGACACAATGCTAAAGGCTACATGCTAACTGCTGACAGTAAACAGTGCGTTGCTATAGTAACCAGCCCTCTCTCTTCAAAAGTAGAACTGCTCACATTCAAAATTGAAAGAAAATTTCATCAACAACATTATAAAAACAAAGACCAAAAAGGTACAAAGCCGTCATTTTGACTGCTCTGGGAGTTCTAGTATGGATTGTAAATATTCCGATTTTTTAAGGTTTTATATCAGGGGATGAACCGTTTTTTTACTGGAAAAGCTAAAGTTTAAAATATTAATCAATTTGACGTATGTTATTCTATTATTCTAGTTGTATGACATGTATTAGATCTTCTGTATTGTTAAAGCCCCTGTTGACTAGAGTTGAAAACTAACGTGTGCTATGACACTTACAATGCATCTTGGTTCGTCCAACGTTATTGTTATGTCCATACTGAATAAATAAAAAAATACATACATAAACTTCATATCGTATTGCTAATGTTACTGTTTGACATTTCCTGTGTTTGTCTTTATGCCTGATGCTGCTCAAAGGAACTGCCCCTGGTGGGAGGAATAATATTAGTCTAAATCTGAATCTGAATGCATTTTTGGATTTCCCGTCTCTCTCTGAAATCCGTGACCTTCTTGCAGTGAGGCCTCTCTCCCCTGGGCTCTGCCTTTACCTCGTCTTTACCCTGTGGGATTATCAAAGCAGGATTAAAATGAAACGCTATGACATTTACAAGATTTGCCCGATGCACAGAGGGTCCGGGAAAGGTCTTCGGATCGATCGCTCAGGCGTCACGCGGCCTTTCTGAGAGCAGCGTGGGAGTCTTCGGTGTCACAGGATTTCTGAAGAAGCACCACAGACAAATTATCCAGCTCTAGGACTCTACATTACAGACACCCCAGGAGTAGAATTTTAGACAGACCTGCCTTTCAAATTAATCAAATTCTGAAATAATCCTTTTTCAGGACAGTCCAGAGGTGCAGATGGAGCCGGCCGGGTTCAGGGGTCCCATCATCACACCATGAGACAGACAATGAAACAGCCAGTGAATAGCAATGAACAGACTACATAATGACGGATAAAGAAGGAAGAGTAGAGGACACCGCTCAAGTTAAAGTGTCTCCGTATGCAGCTTGACTGATAATCTGTGTTTTTAGACTTAACCCTCTAGAGGCTACGGTTGACTTAAATTTTGACAATATGCGGTACTGAAAGCAGGCTTTTTAAATTTATTTGGCACCCTGCTACTTCTACTACTCAAACTCGCCGCCAAACAGTGTTCCTGTCCTGTAGTGATTTGTATGTTTGTCAGTAAAAAAAAAAAAAATCCACGATTACCACCACCATATAATTTAAATTTATTTATGTACTTGTCTTGTGCACACTGGGGACTTTTGCAAATGTAATTCCAATGTGATTTTACTGAAAATGGAAAAACAAATGAATCTGAATCTCATATGAAGGTATATAATTCAAATTACATTTACATTTACATTTAATTCCTACATAAACTTTGGGCCATCCTTGTAATTTATCTAATTTACATAACGCCTTTACATTAATCTCTTATCACTTTTAAGTTAGTAAGAAATTGATGTAAAAATGGCGCCTCCTAAAGGGTTAAGGTTGTATTTCTAAGTCTTACCTGAGTCACCAGCAGGACAGTTGAGGAATCCACCTTTAATGCCTCCGCCTGCACTGATAGAGATTCATTCGTCCATCCCTAACCCCACCCCACCCTCTGCTCCGCCCCCCATTCACCCCCCTCACTCTCCCCCTCTCACCTGCCTGCCTCTGTACAGCTGGTTAAATGCACCTAAACCTGTCAGCCTCTGTATTTATTTCATCACATTGTTAAGATTAGCCTGACGTACACATACTGTATACCCATAACACACACACACACACACACACACACACACACCAGACTTGGCATCATTGGGACATCGTGCCCCCCCTGCTGAGCTCATGATGGGAGTATGAGAAACATGACAAGTCCATTTGTCTGCGTTTATTTGAAGTGGAACGTTTGATTTGCTCTTGATTTATGTACAAATAGGAATGAATGATTTGACAACAGCGTAAATGACACGTATTGTTGACAGCTGAGTATCTCCATTTTGAGGATACAGGATTCACATCAGATTCAGTCTGTTTGCCGTTTTCAGTAAAACCACATTGGAATAACGGTGCAAGACTTTCCCAGTGTTCACCAGACAGAACAGAAAGTACACACTGAGGCTGCAGATCCAGGACTGAGGCTGTAGATCCAGGACTGAGGCTGTAGAGCCAGAACTGAGGCTGTAGATCCAGGACTGAGGCTCCAGATCCAGGACTTAGGCTGTAGATCCAGGACTGAGGCTGTAGGCCCAGGACTGAGGTTGTAGATCCAGGACTGAGGTTGTAGATCCAGAACTGAGGCTGTAGATCCAGAACTGAGGCTGTAGATCCAGGACTGAGGCTCCAGATCCAGGACTTAGGCTGTAGATCCAGGACTGAGGCTGTAGGCCCAGGACTGAGGTTGTAGATCCAGGACGGAGGCTGTAGATCCAGGACAGAGGCTGTAGATCCAGGACAGAGGCTGTAGATCCAGGACTGAGGCTGTAGATCCAGGACTGAGGCTGTAGATCCAGGACTGAGGTTGTAGATCCAGGACTGAGGCTGTAGATCCAGGACGGAGGTTGTAGATCCAGGACTGAGGCTGTAGATCCAGGACAGAGGCTGTAGATCCAGGACTGAGGCTGTAGATCCAGGACTGAGGCTGTAGATCCAGGACGGAGGTTGTAGATCCAGAACTGAGGGTGTAGATCCAGGACTGAGGCTGTAGATCCAGGACTGAGGCTGTAGACCCAGGACTGAGGCTGTAGACCCAGGACTGAGGCTGTAGACCCAGGACTGAGGCTGTAGACCCAGGACTGAGGCTGTAGACCCAGGACTGAGGCTGTAGGCGTAGACCCAGGGACTGAGGTTGTAGACCCAGGACTGAGGCTGTAGACCCAGGACTGAGGCTGTAGACCCAGGACTGAGGCTGTAGACCCAGGGACTGAGGCTGTAGACCCAGGACTGAGGCTGTAGACCCAGGACTGAGCTGTAGACCCAGGACTGAGGCTGTAGACCCAGGCCTGAGGCTGTAGACCCAGGACTGAGGCTGTAGACCCAGGACTGAGGCTGTAGACCCAGGACTGAGGCTGTAGACCCAGGACTGAGGCTGTAGACCCAGGACTGAGGCTGTAGACCCAGGACTGAGGCTGTAGACCAGGACTGAGGCTGTAGACCCAGGACTGAGCTGTAGACCCAGGACTGAGGCTGTAGACCCAGGACTGAGGCTGTAGACCCAGGACTGAGGCTGTAGACCCAGGACTGAGCTGTAGACCCAGACTGAGGCTGTAGACCCAGGACTGAGCTGTAGACCCAGGACTGAGGCTGTAGACCCAGGACTGAGGCTGTAGACCCAGGACTGAGGCTGTAGACCCAGGACTGAGGCTGTAGACCCAGGACTGAGGCTGTAGACCCAGGACTGAGGCTGTAGACCCAGGACTGAGCTGTAGACCCAGGACTGAGGCTGTAGACCCAGGACTGAGCTGTAGACCCAGGACTGAGGCTGTAGACCCAGGACTGAGGCTGTAGACCCAGGACTGAGGCTGTAGACCCTGGACTGAGGCTGTAGACCCAGGACTGAGGCTGTAGACCCAGGACTGAGGCTGTAGACCCAGGACTGAGGCTGTAGACCCAGGACTGAGGCTGTAGACCCAGGACTGAGGCTGTAGACCCAGGACTGAGGCTGTAGACCCAGGACTGAGGCTGTAGACCCAGGACTGAGGCTGTAGACCCAGGACTGAGGCTGTAGACCCAGGACTGAGATTGTAGACCCAGGACTGAGGCTGTAGACCCAGGACTGAGGCTGTAGACCCAGGTCTGAGGTGTTTCTTTAGAACAGCTGCTGCCGTCGCTCTGAGCTTCGTCAGAGATTCTCACTGAATGTTGTTTCTGTTGAACACTTCTTTGTGTCTGCGGTGATTCCTTCTAGGGATGTAAAAAACTATGAATGTTCATGACTGACCACCGAGCCTCATTAACCGGTTGAAACCGGTTAACCGCGTAGTTTAAAATAGTCCACGTTCTTTGAAATAACAGCCATTTCGAGCTGCGTACTTTCCATAAGAGCAGCTGAGTGTTCTACTGGATCAGAGCCGAGACAGCGGCGCCAAAACCCGCAACAGCTTCAGCACCTTTGCGCACAGAGAACTGCTTTTTTTAATCTTCCCATTCTTCTGTACTGCGGGTTAATACCAAAACTTTCTAGCAGCAAACGACGGCTCGTCCACATGGTCAGAGCAGCGAGTGACGCGTCTCACAGGTCTTTGCTAAAGTTTAAATACAAGTGATGTTTGTGGAGCTGATCCCGAGGACCATAAACACAAACATGTTCCATGTGGTTTGACTGGAGCCGCGTATTTGTGCGAATCCTTTGGGCTCCGTGACACAGAGGAGTGCGACAGACCTGCGTGCGTGCGTGCGTGCGTGCGTGCGTGCGTGCGTGCGTGCGTGTGTGTGTGTGTGTGTGTGTGTGTGTGTGTGTGTGTGTGTGTGTGTGTGTGTGTGTGTGTGTGTGTGTGTGTGTGTGTGTGTGTGTGTGTGTGTGTGTGTGTGTGTGTGTGTGTGTGTGTGTGTGTGTGTGTGTGTGTGTGTGTGTGTGTGTGTGTGTGTGTGTGTGTGTGTGTGCATATGTGGCTCGTTTATAATACATGGGCGCACACAGCTAGATACAGACCCGCTCGTCACACCGTGCAAATAGGGCTTAAAATAGCGTTATTAAGAGACCTCCCCTTTTTCTCTTTTTCTCTTTTTTAACCGACAGCTTTGACCGGTTAACGCTGTGACGGTCAACCACCGGTTAAACGGTCACCGATTTACATCCCTAATTCCTTCACAGTCTGTTATAGAAATATTCACAAATACAGTCGGTCCAGTTCCATTTGAGGTAAAACTATAATTAAAAACATGTTCTACAGTCTCCAGGAGCACCAGGAGGAAAACAGCCTGAAACAGAACAAGAAACTAACCGACAAAACTGTGCGATACAAATGAACATAGCTGAAAGAAGCAGTTAGCACATTAGCATGTTAGCACGTTAGCATGTTAGCATGTTAGCACGTTAGCATGTTAGCACATTAGCATGTTAGCATCCACAAACTATAGTGAAGAAGCTGGAACATGGCCCTGTCCAGAAGAGTCAGTTTCTGTCAGTAGCAGTTGCTCTGTGTCTGTGACTGAGGAACGACCAAAGCTTCAAGATGAGGCTGAACTTTCCTCAGATCTGTTTCAGTTTCTGAGTTATTCCTGGAAAGGTCCATCTGGATCCTTCCTGCGTCTCTCCTCCGTCACAAACTGTTGTGTAGTCGTCACAAACTGTTGTGTAGTCGTCACAAACTGTTGTGTAGTCGTCACAAACTGTTGTGTAGTCGTCACAAACTGTTGTGTAGTCGTCACAAACTGTTGTGTAGTTGTCACAAACTGTTGTGTAGTCGTCACAAACTGTTGTGTAGTCGTCACAAACTGTTGTGTAGTCGTCACAAACTGTTGTGTAGTCGTCACAAACTGTTGTGTAGTCGTCACAAACTGTTGCGTAGTCGTCACAAACTGTTGCGTAGTCGTCACAAACTGTTGCGTAGTCGTCACAAACTGTTGCATAGTCGTCACAAACTGTTGCGTAGTCGTCACAAACTGTTGTGTAGTCGTCACAAACTGTTGTGTAGTCGTCACAAACTGTTGTGTAGTCCTCACAAACTGTTGTGTAGTCGTCACAAACTGTTGTGTATTTGTCACAAACTGTTGTTTGGCATTAAGTGTGTGTGTTTGTGTAAACATGGGGCAGCTGTGGCTGAAAAATGGTGGGAGGGGCCGATGACACAGACTGGTTGCCTCGCTTCTGTCAGTGTGCCCCAGGGCAGCTGTGGCTACAGTAGTTTATCTGTGTTTGGAGAGAGAGGATAATGTTGTGAAGAGACTTTGAGAGTCCAGAAAAGCTCTGTATAAAACTGATTAATTATTATAATAATTCATTTCAATAATAATTAGCAAACATATGAAAGAACAGACAGTCTGAGGCCGAGGTTCTGCTCCGGCTGCAGACCCCGGGGCCACTTCACACTCACTGTTAGAACCACTCCCTTCTGTCAGAATGCTCCTGTTTCAAACTCCTCATCTCCTTCGTACATCAGGGGTGTCTGAACTTTTAGAAATGGGATGCTCCCGAGAGTCGGCTGCAGCGAAACAGAGTTTATGGAGGAGACACTCGTTTGTTTTACTTTTTAAAACTCATTGGACTTATTTCCAAATGGAGGATTACATATCTACGCTCAGACTATTATCTGGACTTAAACATGAAACTGGTCTGAACTGAACTGGTCTGAACTGAACTGGTTCATGAATAACTAAGTTATGGCCCAGAACACACTTTGAAATGTGCTTTTTACAGACTTTTGTGTTTTGTATGAGCAAACCATGTATGAAACACATTCTGCTGTGGTCAAACACACTGTGGTCAAACACACTGTGGTCAAACACACTGTGGTCAAGCACACTGTGGTCAAACACACTGTGGTCAAAGACACTGTGGTCAAACACACTGTGGTCAAACACACTGTGGTCAAACACACTGTGGTCAAACACACTGTGGTCAAGCACACTGTGGTCAAACACACTGTGGTCAAACACACTGTGGTCAAAGACACTGTGGTCAAAGACACTGTGGTCAAACACACTGTGGTCAAAGACACTGTGGTCAAACACACTGTGGTCAAACACACTGTGGTCAAACACACTGTGGTCAAGCACACTGTGGTCAAAGACACTGTGGTCAAGCACACTGTGGTCAAACACACTGTGGTCAAAGACACTGTGGTCAAACACACTGTGGTCAAACACACTGTGGTCAAACACACTGTGGTCAAACACACTGTGGTCAAAGACACTGTGGTCAAAGACACTGTGGTCAAAGACACTGTGGTCAAACACACTGTGGTCAAACACACTGTGGTCAAAGACACTGTGGTCAAAGACACTGTGGTCAAAGACACTGTGGTCAAACACACTGTGGTCAAAGACACTGTGGTCAAAGACACTGTGGTCAAGCACACTGTGGTCAAACACACTGTGGTCAAAGACACTGTGGTCAAAGACACTGTGGTCAAACACACTGTGGTCAAACACACTGTGGTCAAAGACACTGTGGTCAAACACACTGTGGTCAAGCACACTGTGGTCAAAGACACTGTGGTCAAACACACTGTGGTCAAACACACTGTGGTCAAGCACACTGTGGTCAAACACACTGTGGTCAAAGACACTGTGGTCAAACACACTGTGGTCAAAGACACTGTGGTCAAACACACTGTGGTCAAACACACTGTGGTCAAACACACTGTGGTCAAAGACACTGTGGTCAAAGACACTGTGGTCAAAGACACTGTGGTCAAACACACTGTGGTCAAACACACTGTGGTCAAAGACACTGTGGTCAAACACACTGTGGTCAAACACACTGTGGTCAAAGACACTGTGGTCAAAGACACTGTGGATAAACACACTGTGGTCAAACACACTGTGGTCAAACACACTGTGGTCAAACACACTGTGGTCAAACACACTGTGGTCAAAGACACTGTGGTCAAACACACTGTGGTCAAAGACACTGTGGTCAAACACACTGTGGATGAGCCTCTCTAGGCCGTGTTGATGTTTGTGACACATGTGTTCATCTGACTGGGCTGAAGTCAGTGCCTCCAAACCTCACCGCACTGACCACACTCGATGTGTTTAATGTCCAACACATTTACTTACTGTAAGTAATTGTCTAACTGGGATGATTTCAGGATGTCTTCAGAGTAACACACACACACACACACGCACACACACACACACACACTTACTCACTCACAGACAAAGACACACACACACTAACAGTATAGTTTGCGGGCTGCGTTTGCCCCACATGTCACCCGCGCCTGGGCTGACACACACACACACACACACACACACACACATACATACACACACACACACACACACAGACGCACACACAAAGCCGCTGATGGAGCAGAGACAGCGCTGATGAGGGGGGAGCCCGCAGCGCTGTCGGCGTGTAAACAATGCTCCTGAAGGATTGGCCGCCAACTGTCAGACGCTCATCTTTGTTGTGTCATTTAAGCATCTCCGAGTGCGGCTGCCTCCACACACGCACACACAGACGCACACACACACACACACACGCACACACAGACGCACACACACACAGACGCACACACACACACGCACACACACACGCACACACAGACGCACACACACACACACAGACGCACACGCACACACACACACACCATGCAAAGAGGCGCTTGAATATTTTACATATCTGCATCTCGTCAGCGCGTCTCCGTCTGAGTGACTAATTCTCCCTCTGCAAAAACAATATGGACCCGATTCAGGGACCAGCAACACAACCAGCAACACGACCAGAAACACAACCAGCAACACAACCAGAAACACAACCAGCAACACGACCAGCAACACAACAGGCAACACGACCAGCAACATGACCAGCAACACGACCAGCAACACGACCAGCAACACGACCAGCAACACAACAGGCAACACGACCAGCAACACGACCAGCAACACGACCAGAAACACGACCAGAAACACAACCAGCAACACAACCAGAAACACAACCAGCAACACGACCAGCAACCCAACAGGCAACACAACCAGCAACACGACCAGCAACACGACCAGCAACACAACCAGCAACACAACAGGCAACACGACCAGCAACACAACAGGCAACACGACCAGCAACATGACCAGCAACACGACCAGCAACACAACCAGCAACACAACCAGCAACACAACAGGCAACACGACCAGCAACACGACCAGCAACACGACCAGCAACACAACCAGCAACACAACAGGCAACACGACCAGCAACACAACAGGCAACACGACCAGCAACATGACCAGCAACACGACCAGCAACACGACCAGCAACACGACCAGCAACACAACCAGCAACATGACCAGCAACACGACCAGCAACGCAACCAGCAACGCAACCAGAAACGTCACCATCGTGGGCTGTAAATAAACTTTTATTTTTACATTGAACATTTTTCTATTTTTCACGTTGTCACGACTTCACATCAGCTTCTTCAGAGTTTTCTGTTGAACTAAATGGACCGAGCAGGAAGTGTTTCTTTTGTTGTGGAAAAATAACTAACAATCTCAAGATATATTTATAGGGAGCAACGGGACGGCGACCAACGAGCCAATCAGGAGCTGCGCTGGTTCTAGTTATTTATTTAGAATATTTGTTCACAAAAGAACGAACCAGAAGCAATATGCAGAGAAAATTATTTTAAATGATTTTACACACACACATATACACACACACACACACACACACACACACATATACACACACACACGTATACACACACACATACACACACATATACACATATACACACATACACACATATACACACACATACACACATATACATATATACACATATACACACACACATACACACATATACACATACACACACATACATATACACACATATACAAACACATATACACATACATACATATACACACATACACATGTATACACAGACACACACATATGCATATATACACAGACACACACATATGCACATATACACACGTGCACACAAACACACACACACACACACACACATACACACACACACACAGGCCTAAACCCTCTCTGACCCTACACCACTCCCTCTGAGCTGAGGCCATCTCTCTTTCCTCCATGTGCTTCTACATTAGTTTTCTCACTAACACAGCCAGAGCTAGAAGCATTAAGGAGCAAAACTTTGTCCATGAGCACTTCTCACTTGGCTGTCATTGAGCCAATCCATGCTCGGGACAAACATACCTCGGATATGACACAATAAAAGTTGGGTCGCCCAGCTTTAACAGCCTCATGGACTTTTTCAATAACACTTCAAAATCTTCCGGTGGTTGCCATGGCGACTGGCGGCGGTGTTAATGATGCCTGTGGTTGGCGAGCGTCCGTCTCGCCGGGCTTCAGTGGAGGCGCCTCGGCAGCGGCGTGTGTTCAGGCTAAACGACTGGATGCACCCAACACCAGCAAACACCGTAATGAGCCCGGAATCTGAAAACAGACTTTAGCAAACGCTTAAAATATGAAGTTTAAAAAAGAATATTGAAAATGTTAATATGGTTGAAAATGAGTGTGTTGACTTGCAATGTGCCAGTCAAATAAATGACTAAAAATAATGATAATAAAGCTGGGGGACTGTACTTTAAAATGACCTAAATGTAAATCATGCCGTTTTTATCAATTCAGTTCAATAAATTTGTGTCTGGCCCTAAATCACAGCAGAAGTCGCCTCAGAGGACTTCACTCCAACAAAAGATCAAACTGTTTGAATACAGGAAGTGCTAGAATTATAAATGTGGGAGAAAAATGGACTAAGGGGTTACAGCATGGATCTATAATAACTGGATAGGGTATCACTAGCTTACAGCTGTTCCACGTATGGCCACAGGGGGCGCTGTGGTACTGCAGAATACATTTACATTACCCAGAAAAATGTTCCATAGAACTCAAACTAACACAGCTAGACCTCAGCTGACGGAGAACCTGACGGAGAACCTGACTGAGAACCTGACTGAGAACCTGACTGAGAACCTGACTGAGAACCTGACTGAGAACCTGACGGAGAACCTACAGCTTTCACAAAATTAATGTTATTACTGTAATGTAGGCCTTTTGCTACGCCACTGCGTTCTACTCTTTTCTACTCTACACTCACTGTACTCTACTCTACTCCACCCTACTCTACTCTACTCTACTCTACTCTACCCTACCCTACCCTACCCTACCCTACTCTACTCTACTCTACTCTACTCTACTCTACCCTACCCTACCCTACCCTACCCTACCCTACCCTACTCTACTCTACTCTACTCTACCCTACCCTACCCTACCCTACCCTACCCTACCCTACCCTACTCTACCCTACCCTACTCTACTCTACTCTACTCTACTCTACTCTACTCTACTCTACTCTACTCTACTCTACTCTACCCTACCCTACCCTACCCTACCCTACCCTGCCATTGCTGCTGGAAGCCATGGTTACCAAGGGTTTGTTGTGGGTAGGTTGCTATGATACGGTACAAGATACTAAAGTGTACTGGAATTGTAGAGTAGAGTGGGATAGGATAGGATAGAGTAGAGTAAAGTAGGGAAGGGTAGGGTAGAGTAGAGTAGGGTAGAGTAGAGTGGAGTACGGTTGGGTAGAGTAGAGTCGATGCCCCCTTTTTACATGTTGAGAAATCTTGTTTGTTGTTTTCTCGTCTGTTTCTTTCAGGACGTTAGAATCCATCGTACACTTTAATCTAACCATGTTTTTACGACTTGTTGGGTCCAGACACAGTGTGTATTTGATGTTGTGTGTTTGTGTTGCAGCTGAGGAACCTGGTGGACATGTGCATAAACCCGGACCCCGAGAAGCGGCCGGACATCACCTACGTGTACGACATCGCCAAGCACATGATGAGCCTCACCCAGGGCTAATGCTAAAGCTAACGCTAACATTATACCAAGGCTAACGAGCGAACGCCTCCAAAACACGCTGGCCCCGCCCCCTTTACCACCCCTTATCCAATCGGCAGCATCGTACTTTCCACGCGCCGGACCAGCGTCGCCACGGCAACGAGAAGACACCGAGAAATGTTGTTTTGGTTTCACGGATTTGTGCGAATGCTGAGAATGTACCGAAGAAAATGACCTGAATTCAGGATTTCATAGAAAATAATAATAATAATGATAATAATATTAATAACAATGATTCATAGAGAATAGTCCTCTCTCCGTTCAAAGAGACGCTGTATTACACCAAGACCCAAGGAGCAGTCATTTTGACGGCTCACAAGGAATTCTTAAAAGTCCCAAAAATGGTTTCCACAAGTTTTATTAAAAGTTAGTAATTTTTATGAATTTAATGAGCAGAGTTTTTACACTGCCAGAATAAAAAGCCGTCAAATTGACTGGCAGTATTAAACTTACATTTTAATCTTCTGAATTCAAGTCATTTTACCTCAGATGTGTGTGTTTGTGTGTCTGTGTATGTGAGTGTGTGTTTTTGTGTTTAATGTTTGTATGTGTGTGTCTGTGTGTATGGCTGTATGCATGTGTGTGTGTGTGTGTGTGTAGCTGCAGCCCTTTCCCATGAAGTGTCAGTGTATGGAAGAAGAGTGGAGGACCAGGATGTGTGCAGATGGGGGCGGAGCTTCTCCTGGTCTGAACTAAAACATGTTTATGGAAAACGCCGCCGGAGGAACCATAAACACATTTAGCTTTTGTCCTTTAGCCACAAATCTCATTCTTCAGAAAAGTCCTGCGTCGTGTTTTTATGTGTTTTGTTTGTTGTGGACGAGCTCAGTCCTAAAACACAGTCCGTTTAAAACAGAGGTATTCTGCAGGTCTTCATTCCAACCAAGCAGGAGCACACCAGACTCCGCCCATTTTCCCTGCTCTGGTTCAGAGTGAAATTCTCATAAGAGGGAATATTGTCAGACGGCGAGTGTAAAACTGCCACCAGAAAACAAGAAACCAAAGTGATACATGATTATATAAAGTGTGTAGTGAAGTGTGTGTAGATGTTCAGAGAAGAAGAGGTTTACAGGAAGTGTGTACCTTTTAGTGCGGTGCTTTTAGTTTTTTATCAGTAAATTTTTGAGGATTTGACGGCGTCCAAACCAGTGTAAGTTATTATGAATCGCTTTGTCCGGCTTCGTGTTTACAGTCCGGGTCTCGAGTCCGGGTCTCGTAAGTTTGGCTAGTTCCTGGCTCCCATTGACTTCCATGTATAAGTGAACTCCTCTAGCTCAGTTAGCGTTTACGTCACACTCACCATTTTCAGCTTTAAAAAGACCCGTGGTCCAGCGCTCTCTGTGATCCTAAATCCAGATATGAGCCTTGTTCGGATCGACCAATCGGAGGCCTTCAATTGCGCAGGAAAGCTCCAGCCGGCCATAGCAACTGTCTTGGCTACACGTCTACCCCTGCTCCAGCGCAAAGCTAACCCTGTCGTAAACAATGCCCATATAAGGCAATTGGCTCCAGCTAGCTTATGTTCAAATCAGCTTCTACATTAAGGCTAACTCTGTGGGTGATGTCACACTCGGTCGGTCCACTGCTAATTACACGGTCTATGGTCAGATTTTAGTCTGTGTTTGATCCAGTTCCGACCACGATTCCAAAACTATCGTTGAGATTCTATGGTAAAGATTAAACTATTTTCCGTCCGTCAGCTTCTAAATGTAACTCCAGGACTCCCACAATGATTATTATTTTATTATTTACTCACTTTTACCAAGAGCTAAAGCAGTTGGTTGAAAGGCTAATGCTAAAGCCCAAATGCTAACGGCTGATGCTGAAGTGTGCGTTGCTATAGTAACCAGCAGTCGCTCTCCAGAGATGAGACTAATCACGTTTCAAAAATAATATCATTTCTTAAAGACAATGACAGAAATAAACTACAATGAACTACTAGAGATACAGAAGAAAGTCAAAGTTATGACCGAAAAAGCCCCTACACCGAGAAATAACACTTCTAAAACTAAAGCCGTCAATTTGACTGCTGTGGGAGTTCTAGTGTTACGGATCATAGCTAATTCGTCTGTACCTAATCATGCCCATATTTGGTAAACACAGACTAGCTTCTTCGTTGTAAGACATAGGAACTGTGTTAGCATCACGTTAGCATCACGTTAGCGGCATGTCAAGCTAACCCGACGTTAGCTTTCACAGATGTGTAGGATGGAGATGATTTATGGACTTAAAACAGGTTTATTGTAAGAAAATGTTTTGTATTTTGCGTTGGAAAGTCTCATTGACATTAGCGATGTTATTTTTGATTTATAAGTTGGACGTTTTTGGTGAAATTTTACCAGTTTTAGATTCATCAGCTACAGTCATAGTTTTACAAATGTCAAAAAAAAGGAAGAATCTGTAAAGTTTGTAGTTTGGAGTTAATCTCATGCACTTTAACGACACACATGGTTTGTAAATGTTAAAGGAGAAACTATGAGACGAGATATTTATTCAGCACAACCCGCGTCCACGTGTGCTGGTACCAGACCTGTGCTGGTACCAGACCTGTGCTGGTATCAGATGTGTGCTGGTACCAGACCTGTGCTGGTATCAGATGTGTGCTGGTACCAGACCTGTGCTGGTACCAGAAGTGTGCTGGTACCAGACGTGTGCTGGTACCAAAAGTGTGCTGGTACCAAATGTGTGCTGGTACCAGACCTGTGCTGGTACCAGACCTGTGCTGGTACCAGATGTGTGCTGGTACCAGACCTGTGCTGGTACCAGACCTGTGCTGGTACCAGACCTGTGCTGGTACCAGAAGTGTGCTGGTACCAGAAGTGTGCTGGTACCAGACGTGTGCTGGTACCAAAAGTGTTCAGAGAAAGCATTGTATTATAACGATGATGAATGTCTCTGTTTGCAGCTGTAGCATGGACTCATTAAAGCTGGGGTCCCTGATTCTCACCGTGCAGTCTGTGGATCTGGGTCGGCCCACGTTCCCACTGGCTCGGCTCGGTTTGGGTTGAGTCTGCTGTGTTTCCATTGCACTTTAGAATCTAGTTCTGTATTGTAGCAAACCCAAAACAAACCAAACATCAGGAGAAAATATGTTCTACTGTGGGGAAAGTTCAGTGTTGCAGCGCACTTGCACAATATTAGGAATAAGGAGGACTCAAAACACGTAGGGCTGTCGTTTTGGGGGCGGTACCAAAGTCTTCTAACTGACTGGGATTGGCTGAGAGCTGCTGGAAGCCATGGTTACCCAGGAATTTCAATACAATTCAATGGTTCATGTGGTTGGGACAGTGGACTGTAGCGTTGGGATCATTTCCATTCTTTGTCCCACAAACACACACTCATTCACCCTGAACTACTGCACATGCTTTTAGTGGTAGGGAAAACCGGAGCGCCCGGAGGAAACTCACACAGACACAGGGAGAACATTCAAACTCCACTCAGAAAGACCCTGTTCCGACTGGGATTCGAACCCAGATCCTTTTTGCTGAGAGGCGAGAGAGCTAACCACTCAGCCACCGTGCCGCCCAATGTTTCTGTGTGTTGCCCTTTACAAAGTTGTGTATTCGCCAACAACAGATCAGAAAATCAACACAATGATAAAAAGTACAGAAAACCATTGGTACGACCGATGTTTATAAATTTAAATAAAAGTCTTTCATCAGAGAGAAACCAGTCAGAAAAAATGTTTTTAAAAAAAGTGAGAAACCCCGGAGAATGTGGATTGGTTGCTAGGATACGGAAACCAGACATAAAAATGTAATGGAGACTCAACAGAGCCGAGCCGAGCTGGGCTGGTGGAAACAGGGCCACACTGGTTAGAATCACGGCCCGGTTTAACCATGGTACCAATGAATCAGGACCAGTGTGGTTTTCTGGACCGGGAGTGGGGTCTCTCTCTGTACCTGGAGTGGGGTCTCTCTCTGGACCGGGAGTGGGGTCACTCTCTGGACCTGGAGTGGGGTCACTCTCTGGACCGGGAGTGGGGTCTCTCTCTGGACCTGGAGTGGGGTCACTCTCTGGACCGGGAGTGGGGTCTCTCTCTGGACCTGGAGTGGGGTCACTCTCTGGACCGGGAGTGGGGTCTCTCTCTGGACCTGGAGTGGGGTCACTCTCTGGACCAGGAGTGGGGTCTCTCTCTGGACCGGGAGTAGGGTCTCTCTCTGGACCTGGAGTGGGGTCACTCTCTGGACCTGGAGTGGGGTCACTCTCTGGACCGGGAGTGGGGTCTCTCTCTGGACCTGGAGTGGGGTCACTCTCTGGACCAGGAGTGGGGTCTCTCTCTGGACCGGGAGTCGGGGCCTCTCTCTGGACCGGTAGTGGGGTCTCTCTCTGGACCTGGAGTGGGGTCACTCTCTGGACCGGGAGTGGGGTCTCTCTGGACCGGGAGTGGGGTCTCTCTCTGGACCGGGAGTGGGGTCTCTCTCTGGACCTGGAGTGGGGTCACTCTCTGGACCGGGAGTAGGGTCTCTTTCTGGACCGGGAGTGGGGTCTCTCTGGACCGGGAGTGGGGTCTCTCTCTGGACCGGGAGTAGGGTCTCTTTCTGGACCGGGAGTGGGGTCTCTCTGGACCGGGAGTGGGGTCTCTCTCTGGACCGGGAGTGGGGTCTCTCTCTGGACCGGGAGTGGGGTCTCTCTCTGGACCGGGAGTGGGGTCTCTCTCTGGACCTGGAGTGGGGTCTCTCTCTGGACCGGGCCGAGGCTGACGGTGGGACCAGGATTTGAGCTGTTCCCGGTTTGTTTTTTTAGATCCACTTTTTTGTTTGTAAAGTTGAGATACCGGGTCCTTCTGTGGGGCTTGGACCACATCGGGTCGGTTCTGAAACAAGAAGTGAGAGACCCCAGCTTTAAAGAGCGTTGAAACAGCAGAAGTGGAAAAGGATCCGAAATGGACTCAATTAAAGATAAATGTAAATTCTCTGCAGTGTTTGTGTTTTAGTGTTGATCCAAAAAGAAGAGAACTTTACAACAGAAATAATGTTTAAGGAATATCTATTGTTGTGACCATAGACTGTGCACAGATGGACAATGCTAACACGCTAGCTCATTCAGGCCATTTAACGAAGTGCTCATGGATGAAGTTTGGCTCCAACTCTCTCTGGCTCCACATGGTTTATCGCTCGCTGTGATCCTGCTGTTTATATTTTGTGAGTTCAGATACGTCCCTTAACAACCGACCAATCAGGAGGACGCAGGACGCAGATTTTGGCTTTAGCTAGCGACGGACAGAGCGAGAGACCAGAGAGAGACTAGAGAGACCAAAGACTAGAGAGAGAGACCAGAGAGGAGAGAGACCAGAAAGAGACCAGAGAGAGACCAGAAAGAGACCAAAGAGAGACTAGAGAGGAGACAGACTAGAGAGAGACTGGAGAGAAACCAAAGAGAGAGACCAGAGACAGAGATGAGAGAGCTGACACACTGGTGATGTCACACTTGGTCCGTCCTCGTGTACAGTCCATGGTTGTAACAGTGCCCCCCCCCCTTTAATGTTGTGTTTTACTCTTGTACATTTCATGTCCAAATGTGTCACTGTTTGTCGCTGATGAAAACAATAAAGCTTTAAACACGTTTCAAACTTCCATCGTTTTTATGTTTATGTCTGTAGTTCTCTGGTCTCTCTCTCTGCTCTCTCTCTCTGCTCTCTCTGGTCTCGCTCTGGTTTCTTGCTGGTCTTTCTCTCTCTCTGGTCTCTCTCTGGTCTATCTGGTCTCTCTCTCTGGTCTCTCCCTGGCTTCTTGCTGGTATCTCTGCAGTCTCCTTCTGTGAGATAGGGTGAGGAGCTCAGTCACATGTAGGGGCTCGGAGTAGAGCCGTTGCTCCTCCACATGTTCGAGTGGCCTCCTTGCTGTTTTCTCCATGTCGCACCAGGAGGAGACCAGAGGGAGACCAGAACACAGGGACAGCCTCAGGAGGAGGGCTGCCTGTGTCTGCTCTGACTGCTGCCCAGATAAAGCGGCAGAAAACAGATGGACGTTCATCAGATGTTTCTCTGTTTGTTTTGGTCAAATTGATTTCCTTCTTTATTTTCCAAACGCAGCTCGGGCTTTTCCTCCGTTGTTGATATTTACAAAAGTGTGATTTCCGCTTCTTCCTCGTCTCGATCGATACAGGTTTAGTTTTTCCTTCAGAGGCTCTTCAGCGTTTACTCGACGTCACAATATCTGTGTTCGTCGAGAGGAACCGTGACCAAAGAAATGTCCACTTTTGAGCTCCAAATGGAACATGAACAATCGGAGCCTCAACTTTTTCCGTCTAAAGTTGGTTCAGGTCTTACCTTGAAGACAGGAAGTACTGTGTGGAGATTGGAAACTGTGTCTCAGATCATATGGCCCTGACCTGTGGAGTCCCACAGGGGTCGATCCTGGGACCTCTTCTGTTCAGTCTCTACACGCTGCCGTTAATGCGCAGTAACAACGTGTCCTTCAAACACAGAACACTATTTTTTTCAGGTTAAAATGCAAATGATTCACCGACCTTTTTCCTGAGTCAAATATTTTTTTAGGTATATATTTATTTTTTGTTAATGCCTTAAATTACTGCGTTTCAGCAAAAAAAAACAGTCGTTACATAACTTAACACTGCTCGAAAACGCACAGGTGGTCGTTTGACACTTGATTCCATCCCAGCCCCAGCAGGTGGATTGCATCAGTGATCAGTGCTGAGGAGCCCCATGTGTCGCAGCAGGAACATTCAGGAACAGTGAGTGTAAAAACCTTTACCACAAAGATCAGATTTTTTATCCGTCGTGTTTATTTGTGTTATCGATTTTCGCTCCTAATTGTGTCATTTCTGCTTCGTTAATGACCACAGTGAGCGTCTCCCCCCTCGCCTCTCTCCTCCTTCCTCCCTCCTCTCTCCCCTTTCCCTCTATCCCCCGTCCCCCCTCCTCCCTCCTCTCTCCCCCCTCCTCCCTCCTCTCTCCTCCGGGGGTGTCTCAGTCCCCTCCTGACCCCAGCGGAGCAGCCCCAGTGCTGGGTGCAGTTGTAACGAACCCCCTGAGAAAACACTCAGTTCCAACATCGCACACTCCCGAGAAACCAACACACAACAAACACAACAGAGAGAACACAACAGACACACCGGGCCTCACCCGCTTAGCCTCACCCGCAGGCCTCACCTGCTTGGCCTCACCTGCTTAGCCTCACCCGCACGCCTCACCCACTGGCCTCACCCGCAGGCCTCACCCACTGGCCTCACCCGCACGCCTCACCTGCTTAGCCTCACCCGCACGCCTCACCCACTGGCCTCACCCGCAGGCCTCACCCACTGGCCTCACCCGCACGCCTCACCTGCTTAGCCTCACCCGCAGGCCTCACCCGCACGCCTCACCTGCTTAGCCTCACCCGCACGCCTCACCCACTGGCCTCACCCGCAGGCCTCACCTGCTTAGCCTCACCCGCAGGCCTCACCCGCTTAGCCTCACCCGCAGGCCTCACCCGCTTCGCCTCACCCGCAGGCCTCACCCGCTTAGCCTCACCCACTGGCCTCACCCACAGGCCTCACCCACAACCAACTCTGACCTGAGGCGTCCCGTGCCAATAGCCAAGGCAGGCAGCTGCCGGGGGCCCCCAAACTGGCAGGGTGGCCCCCGAGGGCCGACTGATTTGACACAAGCGGTCGACTTGTTCAGGCTACAGCAGCTGCAGTGATGAGTTGGTAAAAACTTTTGTTCTGCAAAACTTGCCACGTTCTTCATTAACAGTTAAAAAGCCTTCCTGGGGCACACTGGACAGCACGGTGGCTGAGTGGTTAACACTCTCGCCTCTCAGCAAGAAGGTCCTGGGTTCGAATCCTGGTCTGACCAGGGCCTTTCTGAGTGGAGCTTGCATGTTCTCCCCGCGTCTGCGTAGGTTTCCTCCGGGTACTCCTGTTTCCCCTACCACTAAAACCATGTACAATAGGTCTGTGCCTCCTGTACTGGCCCCTCCCATCTCTGTGTGGAGTGAGAGACTAAGGCCCAAAAATAACAATTATAAACCGCTTTGACTCGGGTCTGTGAAAGGCGGTGTATAAATAAACATTACTTACTTATTATTGAATGTAATAATGGTCGAGTGGTTCAGTTACGGCACTTGTATCGCGGTCGTCTGGGTTCGGATCCAAGAAGTGGCAGCATTTTGGATTAAACTATTATATTTTATGACAGATTGCTCGAGAACGGTAAAAGTTAAAAACAAGCAGTCTCTCATTTGCAGATTAAAGCTAGAGACTAATCTTTAATCTAGACTACAAACACTGAGGGCCAAATGAAAGATTAGATTAATTAATACACGTTGAGGTAGTTTCTGTAATGAATTATAACAGAGTGAACAAGCGTAAAAAAGATTATTTCTCATTTCTTTGTGTCACGATAAGTTCTGAAGTACTCACAACAGTCGACGGGACAGCCTGGGAGGCCCCTGCCTGGGAGGCCCCTGGACTATCCATTTACTGTTTAATGTAGATAATTTCTTACTTTTATTTATATTAATGTAAACAAATAAAAATTGCATTTTACCTTATTATTAAATATACATTTATACCTACTGTAATATAAACCTTATGTGGTTATGTGGTCGGTATCGGGGCCCCGAAGGACTCTGGGGCCCCGGGGTACCCTTGGAACACCACTGACTCTGACTCTGAGGAGCACAGGGACTGGCCTCCGGCTGGTCCCTGAGGCAGGACTAAATATGCAGCTAAAATCTGGAACAGTCTTCCTGAAAATGTGAGACAGGCTTCTTCTCTGACGATGTTCAGATCCGCTCTGACAGTTTCACTTCCTTGTTTGGTGAAGTACAGTGTTTCCTTCTGCTGTAGAACCACTGCTGCTGTATCCACACGCCCACGGGGACCTCTGCTGGCGACTCCGCGGTACTGCAGCCTCTCCGCACGTCCGTGAGTCCTGAACACAGACTGACGTTCAGGCGGCAACATTTACAAGCTTTTAATTTCTCTGAGGACTAAACTCACAACACATCATCGATATTTGTGATTTCAAAGCTTCAGCAGCAGCAGCATCAGAAACAGCAGCAGCAGCAGCAGCAGGAGCAGCAGCAGCAGGAGCAGGACAGATCAGAGGGTTTCTCCCATGTCTTCATTAAACTGATGAATATAAATCAAGTCCGGTTTGTTTTGTTGGTTGGTGTGATCTAAAGGACTCTCTCTCTCTCTCTCTCTGTCTCTCACTTTCTGGCTCTGCTCTGGTTTCCACAAACACTGAAACATGTTCGATCACCCTCTATCTCTGCTCTATTTTGTTTTGTTTTGTTTATTCTGTTTATTTATGGACAAATTTAATCTTGAGTCGGAAATAAAGATTAATAATATATATTTCTCACTGCTCTCTCTCTTTTTCTACTCCTCTGATCTCTCTAGTCTCATTCTCCCTCTCTCTCTTTCTCTAGTGTCTCTCTGGTCTCTCTCTCTGGTCCCTCTCTGGTCTCTCTCTGGTCCCTCTCTGGTCTCTCCCTGGTCTCTCTCTGGTCTCTCTCTCTGGTCTCTCTCTGGTCTCTCCCTGGTCTCTCTCTGGTCCCTCTCTCTGGTCCCTCTCTCTGGTCTCTCTCTCTGGTCTCTCTCTCTGGTCTCCCTCCAGTCTCTCTCTGGTCTCTCTCTCTGGTCCCTCTCTCTGGTCCCTCTCTCTGGTCCCTCTCTCTGGTCCCTCTCTCTGGTCTCTCTCTCTGGTCCCTCTCTGGTCTCCCTCTGGTCCCTCTCTCTGGTCCCTCTCTCTGGTCCCTCTCTCTGGTCTCTCTCTCTGGTCCCTCTCTCTGGTCTCTCTCTCTGGTCTCCCTCCAGTCTCTCTCTGGTCTCTCTCTCAGGACGCTCTCTCCTCTTCCTTCTGCACGTTTGTTTGTGTTTTCAGACGTACAGAATATCAATATCTCTTCTCACATTTGAAAAAGCTCGTGGCAATCGGCTTCAAACACACATTAGTTAGCTACGCGAGACACTAGCCGCGCGAGACACTAGCTGCGCGAGACACTAGCTGCGCGAGACGTTAGCCATGCGAGACACTAGCCGCGCGAGACGTTAGCCACGCGAGACACTAGCTGCGCGAGACGTTAGCCACGCGAGACGTTAGCCGCTGGGGACCAAGGCCTGTTCTTATGAAAGCTGCTGCTGTTTGTGCGCTTGAGTGACTTAAAACGGGTTAAAGTCATATTTAGAACGGCGCGGGGAGGAGGGGGGTCGTGCAGGTTTGGAGCAGCCGTCAGCTGGTCTCAGGGGGCGCCGCTGCACGAGGAGCCGGTCCCTGTGGTCGTCCATCAAGGAGCTCATCCACGAAGAGACTCGCACCAGAGACAGAACCAGGAAGAAAACATTTGTCAAACTTCACAGAGGTGGAAGAAGCACTGGGAGAGACCAGGGAGAGACCAGAGAGAGACCCCAGAGAGAGAGAGAGACCAAAGAGAGAGAGAGACCAAAGAGAGAGACCAGGAGGAGACCAGAGAGAGACCAGGAGGAGACCAGAGAGAGACCAGAGAGAGAGACCAGAGAGAGAGAGAGACCAGAGAGAGAGAGAGACCTGGGAGAGACCAGAGATAGAGACCAGAGAGAGAGAGAGACCAAAGAGAGAGACCACAGAGAGAGAGACCAGGAGGAGACCAGAGAGAGACCAGAGAGAGACCACAGAGAGAGAGACCAGGAGGAGACCAGAGAGAGACTAGAGGGAGAGACCAGAGAGAGAGAGAGACCAAAGAGAGAGAGAGACCAAAGAGAGAGAGAGACCAGAGAGAGACCAGAGAGAGACCACAGAGAGAGAGACCAGGAGGAGACCAGAGAGAGACCAGAGGGAGAGACCAGAGAGAGACCAGAGAGAGAGAGAGACCAAAGAGAGAGACCACAGAGAGAGAGACCAGGAGGAGACCAGAGAGAAACCAGAGGGAGAGACCAGAGAGAGAGAGAGACTAGAGAGAGACCAGAGAGAGAGAGAGACCAGAGCGAGACCAGAGAGAGAGACCAGGAGGAGACCAGAGAGAGAGAGAGACCAGAGCGAGACCAGAGAGAGAGACCAGGAGGAGACCAGAGAGAGAGAGACTAGAGAGAGAGGGACCAGGAGGAAGGGCAGTTCCATATCCTACCCACAACAAATGGAAATGCCTTGGTTAGGGTAGGGTAGGTTTCTCTCTCTGATATCACTCTTGCATGAGATCCTGTTGTTTTGATGTTTTGTAGGTCTGTAGGTGCTGCCGTGACATTCTGTTTACGAGCGCAGCAGCAATCCATACAGAGGGAGGCACAGAGGGAGGCGCAGAGAGAGGTGCAGAGGGAGCACAGAGGGAGGTGCAGAGGGAGGCGCAGAGGGAGGAGCAGAGGGAGTACAGAGGTTGGTGCAGAGGGAGGTGCAGAGGGAGGAGCAGAGGGAGGAGAGGGAGGAGCAGAGGGAGGCGCAGAGAGAGGTGCAGAAGGAGCACAGAGGGAGGTGCAGATGGAGGAGCAGATGGAGGTGCAGAGGTGAGCACTGAAGTTGGTGCAGAGGGAGGAGAAGAGGGAGGCGCAGTGGGAGTACAGAGGTTGGTGCAGAGGGAGGAGCAGAGGGAGGAGCAGAGGGAGGCGAGGGAGCAGAGGGAGGTGCAGATGGAGGAGCAGATGGACGTGCAGAGGTGAGCACTGAGGTTGGTGCAGAGGGAGGTCCTGAGGGATGTGCAGAGGGAGCACAGAGGTTGGTGCAGTGGGAGGTTCAGGGGGAGGCGCAGAGGGATGTGCAGAGGGAGGTGCAGAGAGAGGCACAGAGGGAGGTGCAGAGGGAGGCGCACCTGTAAACACGGCCCTGGATCCTGTTTCCTTTGTTTCCTTTTACAGTTTGTGGAAGAGGGAAAAAAAGCCGGGGATGGCCAACATGCATCAGGTTTCTGTCCAAATGTTCATCAGGACTTCTGGTCTCGTCCCACAGTCCAGGGTCCACAGTCCAGGGTCCACAGTCCAGGGTCCAGGGGCCACAGTCCAGGGTCCACAGTCCAGGGTCCAGACCTTCAGGATCCTAAACCACGGCAGTCAATTTGACGGTTTTTAGTTTTGTCAGACATCTTTTAAAAAATCAGATTCTGTTGATATATTTTATTTTCTATGGTTCTTGCTTCTCAGCAAGAAGGTCCTGGGTTCGAATCCCGGTCGGAACAGGGTCTTTCTGAGTGGAGTTTGCATGTTCTCCCCGTGTCTGCGTAGGTTTCCTCTGGGTGCTCCGGTTTCCCCTACCACTAAAATCATGCACAACAGGTCTGCATGTGAAGAGTGAGTGGAGGGTGTT
>OZ035824.1:2126846-2194346 GCA_964034765.1 Knipowitschia caucasica | reverse complement strand
GTATACTGAGACAGAGGTCTGTATGTATACTGAGACAGGTCTGTATGTATACTGAGACAGGTCTGTATGTATACTGAGACAGGTCTGTATGTATACTGAGACAGAAGTATGTATACTGAGACAGGTCTGTATGTATACTGAGACAGAAGTATGTATGTATACTGAGACAGGTCTGTATGTATACTGAGACAGGTCTGTATGTATACTGAGACAGAGGTCTGTATGTATACTGAGACAGAGGTCTGTATGTATACTGAGACAGGTCTGTATGTATACTGAGACAGAGGTCTGTATGTATACTGAGACAGAGGTCTGTATGTATACTGAGACAGAGGTCTGTATGTATACTGAGACAGGTCTGTATGTATACTGAGACAGGTATGTATGTATACTGAGACAGAGGTCTGTATGTATACTGAGACAGGTCTGTATGTATACTGAGACAGGTCTGTATGTATACTGAGACAGAGGTCTGTATGTATACTGAGACAGAAGTATGTATGTATACTGAGACAGAGGTATGTATGTATTCTGAGACAGGTCTGTATGTATACTGAGACAGGTCTGTATGTATACTGAGACAAGTCTGTATGTATACTGAGACAGAGGTCTGTATGTATACTGAGACAGAAGTATGTATGTATACTGAGACAGAGGTCTGTATGTATACTGAGACAGGTCTGTATGTATACTGAGACAGGTCTGTATGTATACTGAGACAGAGGTCTGTATGTATACTGAGACAGGTCTGTATGTATACTGAGACAGAGGTCTGTATGTATACTGAGACAGGTATGTATGTATACTGAGACAGAGGTCTGTATGTATACTGAGACAGGTCTGTATGTATACTGAGACAGAGGTCTCTATGTATACTGAGACAGAGGTCTGTATGTATTCTGAGACAGGTCTGTATGTTTACTGAGACAGGTCTGTATGTATACTAAGACAAAGGTATGTATGTATACTGAGACAGAAGTATGTATGTATACTGAGACAGAAGTATGTATGTATACTGAGACAGAAGTATGTATACTGAGACAGGTCTGTATGTATACTGAGACAGAAGTATGTATACTGAGACAGAGGTCTGTATGTATACTGAGACAGAGGTCTGTATGTATACTGAGACAGAGGTCTGTATGTATACTGAGACAGGTCTGTATGTATACTGAGACAGAAGTATGTATGTATACTGAGACAGAGGTCTGTATGTATACTGAGACAGAAGTATGTATGTATACTGAGACAGAGGTCTGTATGTATACTGAGACAGAAGTATGTATGTATACTGAGACAGAGGTCTGTATGTATACTGAGACAGGAGAGGTCCATGTTTACAGATTGATGTCAGACCCGCTCGCTGTCACCCCGTTAACACGCCCTATAACCACACCAGACCCCCCCCCCCCTCCTCCTCCCTCCTCCCCCCCTCCCCCTCCTCCTCCCTCCTCCCCCTCCTCCTCCTCCCCCCCTCCCCCAGTCTGGCGGGCGGTGACATCCCGGATGAGACGCTCGGCGGCTCTCGCACATCTGCAGCGACACGAACCCAGAGGTGAAAACTCAAACACATCTGTTTTTATGAAGTTTGAAGAAAAGTTATTGTTTGTGTCACTAATAAAATCAGTTCAAAGTCTGGACTGCTCTTTTTAAAGTGCTGGTCCTTGACTGGTCTTTTCAAAGTGCTGGTCCTTGACTGGTCTTTTCAAAGTGCTGGTCCTTGACTGGTCTTTTCAAGGTGCTGGTCCTGGACTGGTCTTTTTAAAGTGCTGGTCCTGGACTGGTCTTTTCAAAGTGCTGGTCCTGGACTGGTCTTTTCAAAGTGCTGGTCCTGGACTGGTCTTTTCAAAGTGCTGGTCCTGGACTGGTCTTTTCAAAGTGCTGGTCCTGGACTGGTCTTTTCAAAGTGCTGGTCCTTGACTGGTCTTTTCAAAGTGCTGGTCCTTGACTGGTCTTTTCAAAGTGCTGGTCCTTGACTGGTCTTTTCAAGGTGCTGGTCCTGGACTGGTCTTTTTAAAGTGCTGGTCCTGGACTGGTCTTTTCAAAGTGCTGGTCCTGGACTGGTCTTTTCAAGATGCTGGTCCTGGACTGGTCTTTTCAAAGTGCTGGTCCTGGACTGGTCTTTTTAAAGTGCTGGTCCTGGACTGGTCTTTTCAAAGTGCTGGTCCTTGACTGGTTTTTTCAAAGTGCTGGTCCTGGACTGGTCTTTTCTTTTTTTTTTTTTTTTTTTTTTCTCAACTTTATTTATTGAACATTTTAACAATAATAGACATACAGCTTTTAGTAAAAAGGTGAAGAAGAAAATAGATAATATTGCCAAATGTCAACCCCACCCTCCCCCCACCCCCCACCCGGGCCAAAGAATAAAAATACAACAAACAAAAAAATACAAAAAAAAAAAAATAATAAATAAATAAATAAATAAATACAATAAGAACACAGACACACTCAAATACAAACACAAAGGGGAAAAATAGGAAGTGAATAAGCAAAATAAAAACTTACTCCCCCTGTTGCAATTTAATCCTCCTCCAGGTCATGAGGAAACGTCGTCGTAGAATTAATAAACTTAATAAAAGGATCCCAGGTTTCATAAAATGTTTTAACTGAGCCCCTTAGTGAGAACCTCAACTTCTCAAGCTTCAAATTGTACAGGACTTCTCGAACCCAACGACAATGTGAAGGGGGACGGGGAAGCTTCCAGTTGAGTAAAATCAGCCTTCGGGCCAGCAAGGTGGTAAATGCAAATACCCGCTTTCATTAAATTGGGCAAATTTGAGACAGTAAGGACCCCAAAAATGGCAGTAGCAGGATTAGGGGCAACTAGATGACCATATGCCCTAGACAGTATGTCAAAAATGTGTGCCCAAAATGCATCCAACTTTGAACATGCCCAAAACATATGCACATGATTGGCCGGAGAAAATTGGCACCTGCCACAAGCAGCGCTGGCAGAGGGATAAATGTGGGCCAATCTAGCAGGAGTATAGTGTACCTGAAATATTACCTTGCATTGAAGAAGTCTGTGCCGCGCACAGATAGATGATAAGTGGACAAGAGAGAGGGCAGAATTCCACTCCTGTTCAGTTATTGTCAAATTAAGGCTATCTTCCCATGCATTTTTGATTGCATTGAGAGATGTAGAAGTGGTGGACCAAATTGACCTATACAGAACTGAAATACATCCTTTAATAAATGGAGACACGGAAAGAAGAGAGTCAAGAAGAGTTTCTGGGGGGCGGTTTGGAAAATGAGGAAAAAGTTTTTTAACAAAATCCCGAACTTGAAAAAATCGGAAAAGATGATGCCTTGGGAGTTTATATTTGACAGAAAGCTGTTCAAATGATGAAAATATACCATCAACATACAAGTCATTCAGCGACCAAATTCCACTATTATGCCATATTTTAAAGGCATGATCCAACCTGGATGGTTCAAATGCACAATTCCTAAATACAGAGGTTAAGGCGGTGGAAGTTGAAAGGCCAAGCTGTTTCCTCACTTGGCTCCAAATCTTTAAAGATATGGATACAACTGGGCAGATAGTTAAACGCGGCAACGGGAGTTGTGAACATAGAATTGAGCGCAAAGAAAACTGAGAAGACTTTTTCTCCAATTTAACCCAGCTTGGAGCAGAATCATCATCTTTTGTCATCCAGAACAAAAGCTTCTGGATATTTGCAGCCCAATAGTAGTATCTGAAATTTGGGAGGGCAAATCCACCCCTGTCTTTGGGGAACTGTAGAATGGACTTGCGTATTCGTACAGGTTTTCCAGCCCAAAGAAACTTTGAAATAGCACTGTCCAGTTTGTCAAAAAAAGACTTATTAAGGAAGACGGGGAGGTGTTGGAATAGGTATAAATACCTAGGCAGAACCACCATTTTAACGAGGCTAATACGACCTGCAAGTGATATAGGTAAACAAGACCAGCGGACAAAATCCCTCTCAGTCCTATCCATCAAAGGTACAAGGTTTTCACTGTAAAGGCCAGAAAGAGATTGGGTGACATGAATACCCAAGTATCGAAAGCTGCTGCTTGACCACCGAAATGGCATTGAGGAAGGAGAGAGAGCCTTAGAAAGATCATTAATCGGCAAAAGCTCGCTTTTCTGATAATTAAGTTTGTAACCAGATACACTGCCGTATTCTTGTAAAATGTTAAGGATTACCGGGAACGACTTTAAAGGATCGGAAACATAGAGGAGGAGGTCATCTGCATACAATGAGACCTTGTGAACAGAGTCTAGTCTGGTTATTCCTTTAAAAGCTTCCTCCGAACGCAGCCAGAGAGCCAGTGGTTCAATTACCAAAATAAATAATAAGGGGGAAAGAGGACAACCCTGTCTAGTGCCACGATGTAAAGGGAATTGTGAGGAAAGTATATCATTGGTACGGACTGAGGCTTTTGGAGAGGAGTAAAGAAGTTTCACCCAGTTGATAAAAGCTACTCCACATCCAAACCTGGACAACACATTGTACAAAAAACACCATTCGACCCTGTCAAAGGCTTTTTCAGCGTCGAGAGAGACAACGACTTCTGGCACCAAAGAACTAGGAGAGGTAATGATATTAAAAAGACGTCTTGTGTTGCATGACGATTGCCTGTCTGACATGAATCCAGTTTGGTCCAAGTCAATGATGGATGGTAGAATTTTCTGTAAACGTGAAGCAAGAATTTTTGACAAAATTTTAAAATCAACATTCAGGAGTGAAATGGGTCTATAACTACTACAAAGCAAAGGATCTTTGTCCTTTTTAAGAAGCAGGGAGATTGTGGCCTCAGAAAGTGTGTCTGGAAGATGACCAAAGGAAAAAGCCTCATTGTACATGTCCTTCAAGTGGGGACTAAGCTGGGTAGAGAAGGCCTTATAATAGTCAGCTGTGAAACCATCAGGCCCAGGGGACTTTCCACCCTGAAGAGAGCCAATCGCCTCCTGTACCTCTGTAATTGTAACGGGTGCACCAAGTGATTCTGCAGACTCTTCCTGAATACGAGGAAAATGTATAGCATCCAGAATAACATCAGCACTGTGTGGAGAGTCCGAAGCGTAAAGGGAGGAATAAAATTCCACAAACATATTATTTATATCTTTCAAGTCCGTAAGAGTTTCACCCGAAGATGATTTTATAGCCGGGATAAGTCTCGAGGACGCCTCTGCGCGCGCTTGGTGCGAAAGGAGCTTTCCAGCCTTGTCACCCGACTCATAGAAACGCTGCCTAGACCTCAGTAACAAAGTTCTGGTCTCAGTAGTGGAGATTAGATCAAACTCCGTTTGAAGGGAAAGGCGTTCCTTATAAAGATCAGGGTCCGGATTGGCAGCATAACGCTGGTCAATGTCTTTAATACTGTCCAAAAGAGCGTCAGTACGAGCAGAATCA
This sequence comes from Knipowitschia caucasica, assembly GCA_964034765.1. NCBI lineage: Eukaryota > Metazoa > Chordata > Actinopteri > Gobiiformes > Gobiidae > Knipowitschia > Knipowitschia caucasica. Next base: position 2,188,965 of record OZ035824.1, on the reverse strand, counting down.
GTTTTCCTCTTATTAGAAATAAAAGAAATAAGTTGACCTCGAATGTAAGCTTTGGAGGCCTCCCATAGACTGCTTCGACGAGTATCCTGAAGGTCATTCAATTCAAAAAACAAAGCAATCTGTGATTCAAGAATTCAAAATAGGCATCTTCTGCTAAAAATACAGAATTAAACCTCCACCGTCTGGGGCGACTAAAATGGAGAGGAAGGGACAAGTCAAGGGAAACTGGAGCATGATCCGATATTGCAATGCTGTGATAGTCAGAAGAGTTTACTTTAGAAATTAGTCTCATATCCAGTAAGAAGAAATCAATTCGGGAGTATGTGCGATGCACGTGGGAGAAAAATGAAAATGTTTTGGTTCCTGGAGATCCATGTCTCCAAGGGTCAACAAGACCACATTGTTGGGTAAAGGTGAGCAAGGTCCTTGCTGCTTTTGTAAGAGGAACGGAGGTGTTCGAGGATCGATCAAGCGCAGGGTCCTGAACAAGGTTAAAGTCACCACCCATAACAATGTAATAATTTTGAATATCAGGAAAAGACGAAAAAAGTTTTGTTATAAAAGAACTATCATCCCAATTAGGGCCATATACACAGACAAATAAAAAAAGGGAACTCCAAAATCCTCCCAGAAACCATTGAAAATCTACCGTTTGGATCAAAAACAGTTTTATCCGCTATAAAGGGAAGACCCTTGCGAATAATTATAGCTGCGCCTCTTGCTCTGCCGTTAAATGTAGAGTGAAAAACTTCCCCAACCCAAGGTTTCTTAAAACGTACAACCTCACTGTTAAGCATATGGGATTCCTGAATAAAATATATATCACCTTTAAGTCGATTCAAATGAGACATTACCCGCCCCAGTTTAGTTGCAGTCCCCACCCCCTTCACATTCCAAGATATCAATCTTAGTAAATTAGTGGAAGTCATACCTCAGTTACCATTAACAAGGCTCAGATGTAATGAAAAATTGGAAACCTGGGAAAACACAGAGAGGCCGACGTGTAGTCGACTGTTGTAAGGGAGAGAGAGAAACCAATTTAAAAAAACTGACCTGGAGAAAGAGAAACAAAAAATAAATGATTGCAAACATACTCACACACATATACATATACACCCCAACACACCCAGTGGCCCAAACTTCCGCCCAAACGTATGAAATTGCGTGTCCATTGCACAAAGGTGATAAAACACCATTCTGTAAAGCTTCCATTCCTTCAAAGAGCACCAGTTCCCCACCCCAAAAAAAAAACTCACAGTAAGGGTCAGAGAATAAGAAAAGCAAACACTTCTCAGTCCAATGTTTTGTTGTTTAAATTAAAAAATAATAATAATAATAATAAATAAATAAAAACAAACACACTTGGGAATAAGTATATGAACTGAGGTAGTAGAAATATTTGTTTAAAGCAACATAAAAGAAAACCGTATTTAAGTAACTTATAGTCCTCATTTCTATCACAAATAAACATGTTCAAATAACAAGGGTCCAGAAACAGCATGTAGGAAAAATATCCAACCAAAAAGACCAAAAAGTTAAACATTACAAAAAATACTAAAACAAAGAACAATAACTTGTACAAAACTATGAAACATGGGACTTAAACCACAGCACGCCGCCATGAAGTAGCAATAACCACAAAAAATAGAATACAACTATTCAGTCTCACGTTCTGCAGCTCTTTGACGACGAGAGATAAAGTCAGTGGCTTCTTTCACGGAGGAGAGATGTTTCTTCGAGCCGTCCTCAAGCACAACAAATAGCTTAGCAGGGTACCTCAAAGCAGGTCTGCATCCCAGCTCGTAGAGTGACTTCATGACGTCTCTGTACCGGTTGCGTTGCTCCATAACCTCCGGAATACAATCCTCAAATATGTGGATGGCAGAGTCCTTATACTTTAGCTTGCCTCGTAGTTTCCGGGACGCTCGCACAACCAGCTCCCGCGTTTCGAAGTGGTGGAAGCATATCACGACAGCCCGTGGTCGACCCTGGGGCCCTGGCTTAGCAGCTAGCGTGCGATGCGCCCTATCCAGCCTCGGGGGTGACGGAAGAGTATCAGCACCAAGCACATCAACAAGTAGTTGGGAGAAAAAGGTTGTTGGCTTGACGCCCTCAACATCCTCCGGTAGCCCGACGATTCTGATGTTGTTACGACGACTCCTGCTTTCAAGATCCATTACTTTAGCCTTGAGCTTAGCATTGTCACCGACCAGCTCAGATAGCTTAGCCTGGACATCCGTAACATCAGTGGTAGTATCGTCTGCAGACCGTTCCAAACCAGAAATGCGTGTGGCATGGTCGTCAACAGTGGCCTGGACAGCGTTCAGCTTCGTCTCGTATTTGGAATAAGTGTCTTTAATCTCCGCCAGTAACTCCGCTTTTGTCTCGGCTAGCTTATCAGTTAGCACCGTGGTAAATGCGCTAATGTTAGCCGCCTCCTCTCGTTCTCGGTCTCTCTTCGTTGGCTTAGACATCGTTATTCTGGGCGAAATGATAGCGGTCCAACTCAAAATCAGAAGTGGTTACTCTAAGGCAACGTTAATGAATAAAAGACCGAGTAGAAGTACTAAAGTCAGGGGAACGCAAAAACCCACGCCTGGCTCTGTTACGCCATCTTGGAAAACTCCCTGGACTGGTCTTTTCAAAGTGCTGGTCCTGGACTGGTCTTTTCAAAGTGCTGGTCCTGGACTGGTCTTTTCAAAGTGCTGGTCCTGGACTGGTCTTTTCAAAGTGTTGGTCCTGGACTGGTCTTTTCAAAGTGCTGGTCCTGGACTGGTCTTTTCAAAGGGCTGGTCCTGGACTGGTCTTTTCAAAGTGCTGGTCCTGGACTGGTCTTTTCAAAGTGTTGGTCCTGGACTGGTCTTTTCAAAGTGCTGGTCCTGGACTGGTCTTTTCAAAGGGCTGGTCCTGGACTGGTCTTTTCAAAGTGCTGGTCCTGGACTGGTCTTTTCAAAGGGCTGGTCCTGGACTGGTCTTTTCAAAGTGCTGGTCCTGGACTGGTCTTTTCAAAGTGCTGGTCCTGGACTGGTCTTTTCAAAGTGCTGGTCCTGGACTGGTCTTTTCAAAGTGCTGGTCCTGGACTGGTCTTTTCAAAGTGCTGGTCCTGGACTGGTCTTTTTAATGTGCTGGTCCTGGACTGGTCTTTTCAAAGTGCTGGTCCTGGACTGGTCTTTTCAAAGTGCTGGTCCTGGACTGGTCTTTTCAAAGTGCTGGTCCTGGACTGGTCTTTTCAAGGTGCTGGTCCTGGACTGCTCTTTTCAAAGTGCTGGTCCTGGACTGCTCTTTTCAAAGTGCTGGTCCTGGACTGGTCTTTTCAAAGTGCTGGTCCTGCACTGGTCTTTTCAAAGTGCTGGTCCTGGACTGCTCTTTTCAAAGTGCTGGTCCTGGACTGGTCTTTTCAAAGTGCTGGTCCTGGACTGCTCTTTTCAAAGTGCTGGTCCTGGACTGGTCTTTTCAAAGTGCTGGTCCTGGACTGCTCTTTTCAAAGTGCTGGTCCTGGACTGGTCTTTTCAAGGTGCTGGTCCTGGACTGGTCTTTTCAAAGTGCTGGTCCTGGACTGGTCTTTTCAAAGTGCTGGTCCTGGACTGGTCTTTTCAAAGTGTTGGTCCTGGACTGGTCTTTTCAAAGTGCTGGTCCTGGACTGGTCTTTTCAAAGTGTTGGTCCTGGACTGGTCTTTTCAAAGGGCTGGTCCTGGACTGGTCTTTTCAAAGTGCTGGTCCTGGACTGGTCTTTTCAAAGTGCTGGTCCTGGACTGGTCTTTTCAAAGTGCTGGTCCTGGACTGGTCTTTTCAAAGTGCTGGTCCTGGACTGGTCTTTTCAAAGTGCTGGTCCTGGACTGGTCTTTTTAATGTGCTGGTCCTGGACTGGTCTTTTCAAAGTGCTGGTCCTGGACTGGTCTTTTCAAAGTGCTGGTCCTGGACTGGTCTTTTCAAAGTGCTGGTCCTGGACTGGTCTTTTTAAAGTGTTGGTCCTGGACTGGTCTTTTCAAAGTGCTGGTCCTGGACTGGTCTTTTCAAAGTGCTGGTCCTGGACTGGTCTTTTCAAAGTGCTGGTCCTGGACTGGTCTTTTCAAAGTGCTGGTCCTGGACTGGTCTTTTCAAAGTGCTGGTCCTGGACTGGTCTTTTCAAAGTGTTGGTCCTGGACTGGTCTTTTCAAAGTGCTGGTCCTGGACTGGTCTTTTCAAAGTGTTGGTCCTGGACTGGTCTTTTCAAAGGGCTGGTCCTGGACTGGTCTTTTCAAAGTGCTGGTCCTGGACTGGTCTTTTCAAAGTGCTGGTCCTGGACTGGTCTTTTCAAAGTGCTGGTCCTGGACTGGTCTTTTCAAAGTGCTGGTCCTGGACTGGTCTTTTCAAAGTGCTGGTCCTGGACTGGTCTTTTTAATGTGCTGGTCCTGGACTGGTCTTTTCAAAGTGCTGGTCCTGGACTGGTCTTTTCAAAGTGCTGGTCCTGGACTGGTCTTTTCAAAGTGCTGGTCCTGGACTGGTCTTTTTAAAGTGTTGGTCCTGGACTGGTCTTTTCAAAGTGCTGGTCCTGGACTGGTCTTTTCAAAGTGCTGGTCCTGGACTGGTCTTTTCAAAGGGCTGGTCCTGGACTGGTCTTTTCAAAGTGCTGGTCCTGGACCGGTCTTTTCAAAGTGCTGGTCCTGGACTGGTCTTTTCAAAGTGCTGGTCCTGGACCGGTCTTTTCAAAGTGCTGGTCCTGGACTGGTCTTTTCAAAGTGCTGGTCCTGGACTGGTCTTTTCAAAGTGCTGGTCCTGGACTGGTTGTTTCTATCTATTTTACTTTAGCACTTTGAGTTAAGCCTTGAGTACAGACTGCGCTACACAGATAAACCGTCCCCAGAGCCACATGGTGCGTGTCCGTCTCTTGTCCCTCGTCTCTTTAGCTCCTGATCCTGTAGCTTTGGCTCCTGGTTGTATTTCTGTGTAACATCAAACATGACAGTCTGTAAACACAGCAAACATGGCTCACATTTATTGAAATCAGTTTTAAAGGTGAAATCTGAAAAAACACACGTCGAGAGCCTCCGCGTTGCACGTTCTCCTTGTTTATTATTTTCTCGGGGCTAATAAATCCGACGCCGCCGCGGAATTAATGGACGTAGTGAACTTTAAGGCGCGCTGTTGTGGAGGTTCTGCCAGAATAACAATCATATGCATTTATGCAAGTGAAGTGAAGAGTGTGTGATTCTGGGAAAGGTTAGCATTAGCATGACATTAGCATAGCATTAGCATACAGTGACAGACAGGAGCCCAGGACTTTGTGCCCAAATCCTCCGGTGTCCATCAGTCACCGCCCTAATATCCTGCTCCTCCTTCATTAAGCACGGCCCAGAACGGTCCAGAACCATCCGCAGACGTTTGGGCACCTCTGTGTTCGCAGGTTTTTACTTTTTTTACTTTCAGAACTGATTTTTACTGAATGTGTGATTTTTAATGGAAGCATCAGAAACTTTATTGATCCTGTAGAAACACAGGTGTCCAGCAGCAGTTACTGACAATGAGTAATAGTAATGTCACAGCACTTTAGCTCAGAGCAGCAGGAGGAGGTACAGCAGCAGGAGGTGCAGCAGCAGGAGGAGGTGCAGCAGGAGGAGGTGCAGCAAGAGGAGGTGCAGCAGCAGGAGGTGCAGCAGGAGGAGGAGGTGCAGCAGCAGGAGGAGGTGCAGCAGCAGGAGGAGGTGCAGCAGGAGGAGGTGCAGCAGCAGGAGGAGGTGCAGCAGCAGGAGGAGGTGCAGCAGCAGGAGGAGGTGCAGCAGCAGGAGGAGGTGCAGCAGGAGGAGGTGCAGCAGGAGGTGCAGCGCTGGTGACGAGCTGCTTCCTCTGGTCGATGAGTGTTTTGTTTGGAGCATTTTCTCTGCTCTGGTTCAGAGTGAAATTCTGAATGCTACACTGCATTTCTCCAATGGATCAAAATGCAGTGTAGCATTTTGATCTGCTTAGTTTGGACTGTGGAGGAGGAGGAGGACATTGAGGCTGCATGGACCATCTTCTCCTCCTCCACTGACGACGCAGCTGTAGCTGTAGCTCTGGTCTCTGGTCTCTGTGGTCTCTGGTCTGTGGTCTCTGGTCTCTCTGGTCTCTGGTCTGTGGTCTCTGGTCTCTGGTCTCTGGCCTCTGGTCTCTGGTCTCTCTGGTCTCTGGTCTCTGGTCTCTCTGGTCTCTGGTCTCTCTGGTCTCTGGTCTCTGGTCTGTGGTCTCTGGTCTGTGGTCTCTGGTCTCTGGTCTGTGGTCTCTGGTCTCTCTGGTCTCTGGTCTCTCTGGTCTCTGGTCTCTGGTCTCTCTGGTCTGTGGTCTCTCTGGTCTCTGGTCTGTGGTCTCTGGCCTCTGGTCTCTGGTCTCTCTGGTCTCTGGTCTCTGGTCTCTGGTCTCTGGTCTCTCTGGTCTCTGGTCTCTGGTCTCTGGTCTGTGGTCTCTGGTCTCTCTGGTCTCTGGTCTCTCTGGTCTCTGGTCTCTGGTCTCTGGTCTCTGGTCTGTGGTCTCTGGTCTCTCTGGTCTCTGGTCTCTGGTCTCTCTGGTCTCTGGTCTCTCTGGTCTCTGGTCTCTGGTCTCTCTGGTCTCTGGTCTGTGGTCTCTGGTCTCTGGCCTCTGGTCTCTGGTCTCTCTGGTCTCTGGTCTCTGGTCTCTGGTCTCTGGTCTCTGTGTGGTCTCTGGTCTCTCTGGTTTCTGGTCTCTGGTCTCTCTGGTCTCTGGTCTCTCTGGTCTCTGGTCTCTGGTCTCTCTGGTCTCTGGTCTCTCTGGTCTCTGGTCTCTGGTCTCTCTGGTCTCTGGTCTGTGGTCTCTCTGGTTTCTGGTCTCTCTGGTCTCTGGTCTCTGGTCTCTGGTCTCTGCTTCTGTCCTGTACCAGCCGCAGAGGCCAGAACCAGGGACTGGGAGGAGTTTGGAGGATCTGTTTGGAGCAGGACTGTCTCAGTCTGAGATGGTGGAGAAACGCTCAGGGCCTCAGGAACACTGGGCTTTTAGTTCAGCGCTGGAAGGAACACTTTCTGAATAAAATCTCTAACTTCAGCAAAATAAAGAAGTAAAAAGTACTTTATTGTCAGGTTCAGTCAAACACAGTCGTACGTAAACATCTGTACCATAAACATCTGTACCATAAACATCTGTACCATAAACATCTGTACCATAAACAGAGTCTAACGAGTGTGTGCTGTGACTTCCACCTCCTCTGCATCGCTGTCCCTCGCCGCCGCAGCAGCCGCAGCAGCCGCATCAGCCATCTCAGATCTGCGGGCGTGTTGTTTACCCTCTGACGGTGTGAGCACGTGTGTGCGTCTGTTTGACCCCCAGGCGTTCAGTCACTCGACGCACAACCATCCACCCACGGGCCCCTCCTGCTTCTGCTATCCCCACAGCTCCTCACACACACAAATATACATACACACACAGAGACACACAAACAGATATACTTACTGTACACACACCGAGACACACACACATACACACAGGCCCCTCCCTGCCTCTGCAATCCCCACTACTCCCGCCTGAGCCTGGGAACCCAAAAGCCCTTTAGGCAAGTCCTGGGGTGCCTCTCCCTCCCTCCCCACACACACACACACACACACACACACACACACACACACACACACACACACACACACACACACACACACACACACACACTGTAAACACACACACACACACACATCTCGGAGGTTGGTTTTCTAATGAGCGACACCACCGCTGCTGGCGAGTTGCCGCGGCGACAGTGGCTCCAGAGAATCAAATAAATAAATAAATAAATAAAAGACTAAACAAGGAAGAGGGGAGCGGGACTCACTGCGGACTGACCTGTGTGTGTGTGGGGGGCGTGGGGGGCGGCGGGGGGAGGTTCTGGGCGCAGTGGGGGACAGCGCCATGATCAGAGCCCGATGCACGAGCGGCGCCGAGCTGCAGCGGCGCGGGAAAAACCCACTGATTAAACGCCACAGCCGCCGCGCTAAAGAAAAGACGGGGCCTTTTATCATTTTTTTCGGCGTTTTTTCGCGATACGGCTGTTTGTTTGTCAGTCTCCTCTGTTTTCCTTTGTCCTCGGAGGAGACGGTGAGGGATTTGAGCCGTAATTAGCTGAAACGCCACATCGCTAGCAGAGAAAAGTTAAATTTCTCAACTTTCTGAACCGCACTTTTCTCTTTCTCTTTCTTTTCCCCCGCTCAAACCAGTATTCACTCTGACACTCGGCTTCACTTCCAAGATCAAAAACCTCGCTCGGCGGTGGAAATATATTTTATTTGAGTCTTTGGAGTATGTGGACGGGCGAAACCGCGCTGCCGAACTCGCAAAGGCCTATTAACAACTTGTGCAAACTTCAAATTGTGCGACAGGAGCGAGCGGGGAAGCAAAGCGGATCCGGTTACGAGGATGTGTGTGTGTGTGTGTGTGTGTGTGTGTGTGTGTGTGTGTGTGTGTGTGTGTGCGTGTGTGCGTGTGTGCGTGTGTGCGTGTGTGCGTGCGTGCGTGCGTGCGTGTGTGTGTGTATGTGCATGTGTGCATGTGTGTGTGCGTGTACATGTGTGTGTGTGTCTTGCGGAGTGACAGGCGGGTAATTAGCTTCTGACCACACTGTGTTTACGTTGCGCTGTCCGTTTCCGCGGCTCAGAAGCAAAGTGAGAAATTCAACTTTCTCAAACATGTTACTCTCTGAAAAACCTGGGTCTCTGTTAAAAAAAGAAAAAAAAGAAAGAAAAGTAGTCCGACTGGTGTCTTGCTGGTCACTGGAAGTAAAACTGGTCTTTTGGATTTTTTCATCTGATTGTGAGAATTTATGTTTTTGTGTTTAATGCTTGAGGCTGTGAAAATATTCCAGTGGTCATGAATACATGTGTTACTTAAACAGATATCTCCAAACAGACTGAGTCCTGGATCTACAGCCTCAGTCCTGGGTCTACAGCCTCAGTCCTGGGTCTACAGCCTCAGTCCTGGGTCTACAGCCTCAGTCCTGGGTCTACAGCCTCGGTCCTGGGTCTACAGCCTCAGTCCTGGGTCTACAGCCTCCATTTCTGGGTCGGGGGGGTGGCCAGAGATGCCACCCAGTACACAGAGCACCAGCCCCTCACTGATCCTCCTGCAGGTGGTGAGTCCACAGGAGCTGAGATCTTTCAGTGGGAGCTTCAGGCAAAGTGGGGTTAAGTGTCTTGCCCAAGGACACAACGACAGTAGTCATCAGTGAGAGTCGTGAAGTAGGTCTTATGGTGGGCTTGAACCCACGACCTTCAGGCTTAAAGGCCAATGCTCTACCAACTGAGCTACTGTCGCCCTAGAAACATAATAAAAAGATAAAAATAAACAGTTTTGAGCCGTGATTATGGATGTTGGTCTCTTTGTGTTTTTTTTATTTATTGCATTTCCTGTGTTTGAAGGGTTTGATTCTCTGATCTGTTGTTGGCGAATCGACAAGAATTGAGTTTTTAAAGTGGTGTCAAAAAACTGTAATTCGTCTGGATACGACTTAAAATGGTTTGTTTTTGATAATACTGTATTTGTGCGTCAGAGGTCTCCCATCACCGCACTAACCAGATCCTGTCCTGCTGCGCTTCAGAGGTCTGACAGAGGCTTTGAGAGAGTAGAAGTGTCCTCTCTGAAGCAAACAGCCTGTTGTGTTTGTGCTGGTCCCAGGAGCGAGGGTCAGAGGTGCGAGTCCGAGGTGTGGAGAGCTTGGCCTGGCCCCACACGGTCCAGTCCAGACCAGTCCAGACCAGTCCAGACCGGGCCCTCCCCCCGGCTGCCCCTGTGATTCTGGGACTGTCCTGGCACCAGCGGCGGGTCAGAAGCCGCTGCCCAGACCAAGTGCCCTGTGGCTGGGGTCTGAGCCAGAGGAGGAGAGGCTGGAGCCAGGGACCAGGACGAGCCAGGACCAGGACGAGCTGTGGGAGACAGAGCTTTTCATCATGCTACAACATTCTATTCCATGTTTTTTTAATTTTTTTATGGCATTTTAAGAATAACTTTTACCCCCAGTCCCTCCCACAATTTCCCCGATACACAAAATACATTTATAATAAAAAAAATAATAAAAACAAGAGAGAAAAACATAATTACAAATAAATAATGATAATAAAATTAAAATAAATCTTAAAACTATGGATGAAAACATAGAGGCACTGGTCCAAAAGGAGCAGAGACCAAAGTTTATGAATGTGTGAGAACGAGGAGACCCAGGACTGAGGCTGTAGACCCAGGACTGAGGCTGTAGACCCAGGACTGAGGCTGTAGACCCAGGACTGAGGCTGTAGACCCAGGACTGAGGCTGTAGACCCAGGACTGAGGCTGTAGACCCAGGACTGAGGCTGTAGACCCAGGACTGAGGCTGTAGACCCAGGACTGAGGCTGTAGACCCAGGACCCAGCCCCTGGTCTGTGTTTGTGGACTCTTTCCAAAGTTCCGTTGTTTCGGTCTGAGCCGTGGTCTTTGGCGTCTCTCTCCTTTCACTGCTGGAGAACGATAAAGGACAGAAGCATGTCCTTGAATAATGCGACATCACTTCAGCTTTTTACCAGAGTTTAATCATACTGAAAACTGCACTCATGGTATCCACACACTGATGGTATCCACACACTGATGGTATCCACACACTGATGGTATCCACACACTGATGGTATCCACACACTGATGGTATCCACACACTGATGGTATCTGAAAAACTGAAACATGTATTTACATTTACAAAAATAAATGTGCAAATGTTTAGACAAAAGAGATAGATCAGAGAGAGAGAGAGTGACCAGAGAGAGACCAGAGAGAGACCAGAGAGAGACCAGAGAGAGACCAGAGAGAGACCAGAAAGAGACCAGAGAGAGAGACCAGAGAGAGACCAGAGAGAGACCAGAGAGAGACCAGAGAGAGACCAGAGAGAGACCAGAGAGAGATCAGAGAGAGATCAGAGAGAGACCAGAGAGAGACCAGAGAGAGACCAGAGAGAGACCAGAGAGAGACCAGAGAGAGACCAGAGAGACCAGAGAGAGACCAGAGAGAGACCAGAGAGAGACCAGAGAGAGATCAGAGAGAGACCAGAGAGAGATCAGAGAGAGACCAGAGAGAGATCAGAGAGAGACCAGAGAGAGACTAGAGAGAGACCAGAGAGAGACCAGAGAGAGAGACCAGAGAGAGACCAGAGAGAGACCAGAGAGAGACCAGAGAGAGACCAGAGAGAGAGACCAGAGAGAGACCAGAGAGAGACCAGAGAGAGAGACCAGAGAGAGACCAGAGAGAGATCAGAGAGGGAGACCAGAGAGAGACCAGAGAGAGACCAGAGAGAGACCAGAGAGAGACCAGAGAGAGACCAGAGAGAGACCAGAGAGAGACCAGAGAGAGACCAGAGAGACCAGAGAGAGACCAGAGAGAGATCAGAGAGAGACCAGAGAGAGACTAGAGAGAGACCAGAGAGAGACCAGAGAGAGACCAGAGAGACCAGAGAGAGACCAGAGAGAGACCAGAGAGAGACCAGAGAGAGACCAGAGAGAGACCAGAGAGAGACCAGAGAGAGACCAGAGAGAGACCAGAGAGACCAGAGAGAGACCAGAGAGAGACCAGAGAGAGACCAGAGAGGCACCAGAAATGTTTCTTCTGACTTTGAATGAAGGTAAAACACAATAATCTGTAATTATTTTCCAGTTTCTGCAAATGTTCTAAACCGTGATTAAAAGTTTTAAATCCGCAGTAAAAGCTCAGATCAGATCCACTTTGTCCTTGTGTCGTTTACGTTCCTCCTGAGTCACTGAGTCTGGGCTCGTCGCGGTCTCACGTCTCATTCCTTTCGGCTCAAGTTGTGATCTGGAGTTTTGATTCTGCTCCTTCCGTTCACCTCCCGCTCCTCTTTTAACCACTAAGCAAAAAAAATGAAAAAATCTGCTGTGATTTTGGCCTCAGGAGGAGCACAGCCAATGGGAGAGCTCAAAGACTGTCCCCCTGCCTCCCCCTCTCTCTCCCTCCCTCCCCCTCCCTCCCCCTCTCTCTCCCTCCCTCCCCCCCCCTCCCCCTCCCTCCCCTCTCTCTGTGTCCATTAATTTCTGAGCTGCATAAATATATATATATACTGTCCTTATAAATTATTCATGGAGAAGGAAGCGGCGAGGAGACGTAGGTAGAGAGAGGGAAAGGCCAGAGGAGTCCCAATCAGCCGGAGTTTTAAGTGACACGGTGACGGAGCAGAGGGCGAGAACAGATCCAAGATGGCTGCCGCTAATGGCCAGTCGCACACGCCGCAGAGCTAACGGCGGGAAAGAGGATGAGCGGCTGCTAATTGACTCGGACTGTCATTTCATGTAATGTTTCTCTTTGGAAAGACCAGAAAGAGACCAGAGAGACCAGAGAGAGACCAGAGAGAGACCAGAGAGAGACCAGAGAGAGACCAGAGAGAGACCAGAGAGAGACCAGAGAGACGAGAGAGAGACCAGAGAGAGAGAGAGACCAAAGAAAGAGACTAGATAGAGACCAGAGAGAGAGAGAGACCAGAGAGAGAGACCAGAAAGAGACCAGAGAGTCCAGAGAGAGACCAGAGAGAGACCAGAGAGAGACCAGAGAGAGACCAGAAAGAGACCAGAGAGAGACACCAGAGAGAGAGACCACAGAGAGAGACCAGAGAGACACCAGAGAGAGACCAGAGAGACACCAGAGAGAGAAAAACATATTCTTCTGTACAGACTCTGACAGAGACTGAAGCAGAGTTCACGATGAGTTGCAGTAGCAGCCTGTGTCCAGCAGAGGGCGCCATTGTGCCGTAAACAGTGCTCTCCGTTAAAATGACCATCTGATCACTACCGTGACCAGTCCGCTGTGGTTGATCCGTGTCCAGAGGAAGTAGTTACTAATCTCCATCTCTATTGTCTATATCTATATTATTCTACTTATTTATTTAGCACAGTTTCAAAGCGCTGCACAGAAAACTACACTGATAAAAAGTAAATAAGCAGAAATAAAAAGCAAAAACTGAAAGATCAAGGCTATGCTCACAGTCAGAGAGCAGCCGTCCTCCTGTGGACTCACCACCTGCAGAGGGTCAGTGAGGGGCTGCTGCTATGAGACTTGGGTGGCATCTCTGACTGCCACCCCCCTGACCCAGAAATGGATTAAAGGGTAGAAAATGGATGGATGGATGGAAAAAGCAAAAACTAAGATGTTAAAAAAAAATACTTAAAAGATGTCATCAAAAATATACTTGGGTAAAAACAGACATAGGACCATGTGACTCACAGAGAAGTATCTGGTACTGTATTCTAGCGACCTACTTCCCGCAAACCAGTGTTCAGGGAAATTCCTTGGTAACCATGGCTTCCAGCAGCACTCTGACCAATCTCTGTCGGTTAGAACACTTCAGGACCAGCTCGGCCTGGATAGAACCAGGACCAAGAGGGACTAGAGTAGAGTAGAGTAAAGTAGAGTAGAGTAGAGTAGAGTAGAGTAGAGTAGAGTAGAGTAGAGTAGAGTAGAGTAGAGTAGAGTAGAGTAGAGTAGAGTAGGGTAGGGTAGAGTAGAGTAGAGTAGAATAGAGTAGAATAGAGTAGGGTAGAGTAGAGTAGGGTAGAGTAGAATAGAGTAGAATAGAGTAGGGTAGAGTAGAGTAGGGTAGAGTAGGGCAGAGTAGAGTTGGTGGAAATGAGGCTACAGTGTGTTGTTGTTGTGTGTCTGATTGTGTTGCTTCAGCAGTGACTGGTCCTTTGTGTGTGACCCACAAACAGAGGAGCCTCCAGAGTCCAGCACATTCCCCGGTCCCTCTGAGAGACTGGTCCCACTGAGTCCCTCTGAGAGACCGGTCCCATGAGTCCCTCTGAGAGACCGGTCCCATGAGTCCCTCTGAGAGACCGGTCCCACTGAGTCCTTCTGAGTCCCGCTGAGAGACCGGTCCCTCTGAGTCCCTCTGAGAGACCGGTCCCACCGAGTCCCTCTGAGAGACCGGTCCCACCGAGTCCCTCTGAGAGACCGGTCCCACCGAGTCCCTCTGAGAGACCGGTCCCACCGAGTCCCTCTGAGAGACCGGTCCCACTGAGTCCTTCTGAGTCCCTCTGAGAGACCGGCCCCGCTGAGTCCCTATGAGAGACCGGTCCCGCTGAGTCCCTATGAGAGACCGGTCCCGCTGAGTCCCTCTGAGAGACCGGTCCCTCTGAGTCCCTCTGAGAGACCGGTCCCACTGAGTCCCTCTGAGAGACCGGTCCCACTGAGTCCTTCTGAGTCCCTCTGAGAGACCGGTCCCACTGAGTCCTTCTGAGTCCCTCTGAGAGACCGGCCCCGCTGGGTCCCATCTGCAGACTGTGGTATAAAGTCAGATCCAGTTTTAATAGTTTATCTACATCTTGGAGATTAAAGATCAAAGCCACATTTGCAGCAGTACATTTGTTCTAAACCCTCAGTCCTTCAGTCGGACTCTGGACTAAAGCAGACTCTGGACTAAAGCAGACTCTGGACTAAAGCAGACTCTGGACTAAAGCAGACTCTGGACTAAAGCAGACTCTGGACTAAAGCAGACTCTGGACTAAAGCAGACTCTGGACCAAAGCAGACTCTGGACCAAAGCAGACTCTGGACCAAAGCAGACTCTGGACCAAAGCAGACTCTGGACCAAAGCAGACTCCGGACCAAAGCAGACTCCGGACTAAAGCAGACTCCGGACTAAAGCAGACTCCGGACTAGACTCTGGACTAAAGCAGACTCTGGACTAAAGCAGACTCCGGACTAGACTCTGGACTAGGGCTGGGCGATATGGCAACACCAAATCCGATTTTCGATTTTAATCGATTTATTTTTTTCTATTTAAAAACAAACTACAACTGACAAAGAAATAGATTTTTCTTTATGCAGTTTAATCTAAATCCCCATGGAGCATAAGTGTAACAGGAATTAAGCCTTAAAACATGCTTGTAAACGAGATGGCTCTGCCATTGTAAACAGTGAAAATGTAGCTTAACAGTTTTATAATAACTTCACTTACAATGACACTATGCACCTTCAAAATAACTTAAATCACACAAACAAGGCCCATCGCAAATATATCAATCCTATTAAACACATGCATTATTTACATGAAATATCACATTTTTAAAACTGATTACTCAAAATAGAAATGTTGTAACAGACAGTATTTTCCAAAAGCCTCCTCGGGTTTTCATGCTTGTTCTTTCAACTGTGCCTGAGTAAAGCCCAACGCACACCGAAACGCCTTGACGCGCGGCAAAAGAGCCGCCTCCTTTATTTTCTATGAGAGAACGCACACCAAGGTTGCAGTGACGCGCGGCGACGCTGGACCGGGCGCCACGATTCAGTTTTGTTGAATCCAGACGCGGCGCCGCGGCTGAAACTGTCCCTCCAAGCACCCGTAGTTTTCTTCTTCTGCGCTTCTTATCGCGTAGCTGTGAGCGCGGTCTCAAATTTACACACTTGTCGGCGCTATTGCTCAAGTAAACCGGTCACAATGGACGAGGAAAGCTTGATAACCCAAGTACAGCGTTACCCAGAGCTATTTAACCCACAGAATCCTTTTTATAAGGATATCGTGCGAAAGGAAATTGCCTGGACATTCAATTTCACTTGAAATTGAATGTACAGGTAAGCTAACAATAGGTAATTGTAGCTATTTTTATTGGCTATATTGGCTATATCAGCTGGAAAAGGACGCTAGCCAAGGCGTTCCGGTGTAATTTGACACATGTCATGAACGCGCGTCAAATGACGCGCCGCGAGGCGCTGCGTTTCGGTGTGCGGTGAGCTTAACTGTGCTGTAGTACAACGCTCGGTCCAGCTGGTGGCGCTAATACTAACTTCAGTGACTCCCTGTTTACATTCTGATGCTGTAGCTAACAGCTACTGTAGCTAGCAGCTACTGTAGCTAGCAGCTACTGTAGCAGCTACTGTAGCAGCTACTGTAGCAGCTACTGTAGCTAACAGCTACTGTAGCAGCTACTGTAGCTAGCAGACAGCGGGGAACACGTTGTTTGTATCAGAGCAATGAGAGCAATGTGTGAGACGTGTCTTTCCCCAAAGTGCAGCGGCTCAGTGGGACACGGGAGTGCGCTTTGGAATAACGAGCGTGAGAGAGCGTGAAAGATGTGGCGTACGAACATGGCGTACGGACATAACGACCGGAGCCTGCGTGCGTGTGTGTGTGTGTTCTGACGATTACATAAAGTCTGATTCTTGAACGTTTGAAGTGTTATTGCAACAGCACCAACTGTGAGAGCGAGCATCAGGCCAGAGGGAAACTGTTAGCATTAGGTTAGCTTCAAAATGACTGCTCAACACCATAGACCCGCGGTTAGCGCGTTAGCGCTGTAGTTCTGCGCTGGAGAAAATAAAAATCAAATTTATAAAAAAAGAAATCGCCCTAAACGTATAACTCGAATTAATGATTAAAATCGATTAATCGCCCAGCCCTACTCTGGACTAAAGCAGACTCTGGACTAAAGCAGACTCTGGACTAAAGCAGACTCCGGACTAGACTCTGGACTAAAGCAGACTCTGGACTAAAGCAGACTCTGGACTAAAGCAGACTCTGGACTAAAGCAGACTCTGGACTAAAGCAGACTCTGGACTAAAGCAGACTCTGGACTAAAGCAGACTCTGGACTAAAGCAGACTCTGGACTAAAGCAGACTCTGGACCAAAGCAGACTCTGGACTAAAGCAGACTCTGGACTAAAGCAGACTCCGGACTAGACTCTGGACTAAAGCAGACTCTGGACTAAAGCAGACTCTGGACTAAAGCAGACTCTGGACTAAAGCAGACTCTGGACTAAAGCAGACTCTGGACTAAAGCAGACTCTGGACCAAAGCAGACTCTGGACTAAAGCAGACTCTGGACTAGGGGTGGGAACCTAAGGGTACCTCACGATACGATACGATACACGATACAAAGCTCACGATAACGATAATATCACGATAACAATATCACGATAACGATTAGGGATGCACCGATCCGATACTGGTATCCATATCGGCGCCGATACCAGAAAAAATACTGGATCGGATATCTGCGTAGAGAGAGGCGCCGTGCTGCCGATCCATTTTCTTTTCTTTTTTTTTTTAAATTATATATTTTTTTTAATAGTAAGTTAGTAAGTTAGTAAGTAAGTAAGCTAAGAGTGGCGCTCTACAACAACAACAACACAGCGTGGAGCAGGAAAGAGCGTTGAAGAGCTTGGCCTTCAGATAGACACAACAAGGGAAAAGTACTGGCAGTGTTTCCCACACATAGACTAATCTGTGGCGCACCGCCACAGATTAGAGACCGCCCGCCACAAATTGCGTTTCGTATTATTATATATATATTTTTTTTGTTACGCTATTTAAAACATGCATCGTCTAGTGCCGCCGCAGCGGTCAATTTGACAGCGGGGAGGGGGGTTTAAAATGTGGCGGCCCTTCGTAACTCTCACTCAAGCTACGCGTCTCTCCCACATACAGAGACCTACACACACACAGCCCCTCCCCTTCGTGCACACCGCGTGTCTCCGTCTCCATCAGCGATCATCGCTGTAAGCAGCTGTGTCTATTAATTTACCGCGGTAAAGTGGCCCGCATCTTTCAGCTCTATGAACATGCGGGCCGCATCGGGGAAAAGACGGTGCGCGTTTTGTTGAGAACTTACGGTAACAGCGAAACGTCCTTTCGGAGTCACCCATTTTTATCGAACAGAAAGCGCGCTGGGGTCAGGGAGACACGTTTTTGTGATTAAAACCTTATAGAGATGCCACCCGGCACACATAGCACCAGCCCCCTACGATTCCTCCGGCAGATTGTGAGTCCTCAGGAGGATAGCCACTCTATTGTTTACATGTATAAAGTACACAATTTGGTCCGCTAGTGCAATTTTCAAGTATTGTAACTATTTACTGGAATAAGGTGTGCGACTAATTTCACTTGACTCATGACCTTATTATTGCCCTCTGCCACTGTACCAAAGACCAGAAACTTTTACTGTAGAAATATTGAGAAATATTGAGGTAAAGTAGCCATTTTGGTCCAAAATAGCCTAAAAATGGTCAAAACATGTCACTTTTGATCTGCTGTAACTTATTACTGTAAAAATAAGTTTTTACAGTAATAAGTTACTGTAAAAACTTACAGTAACTTACAGCCGACGACCACCACACATTGCCTTCAAACCTGTGGGAAACACTGGTACTGGCTTCTGTACATTGATAGAATGATGAGTTTAACTTCAACAAAAGTTGCTTAAAAGTGTTATGAAATCTCACACACAGTTAATATAAGTACATTTATATTCAGTAAATGTATAAGGTCTAATACAGTGTTGGAATGGTTAATGTGAACATTGAGCAGCTCTTTATAGTTGCAGTTTTGCACATTTATGTTGAATCCATTTTTATCTGGAAAGTTTAGCTTTAGTTCATCCACTGCTTTTGCAGTTACTTGAACAAAGAGTTCAATTATTAAATACATTTTAGCATGAGCATTTCCGGTATCAGTCAATATCGGTATCGGCAGAAACCCATAGCTCTGGTATCGGTATCGGTATCGGTAGTAAAAAAGCTGGATCGGTGCATCTCTAATAACGATTTTATCACGATATGACGATTATTGATATATTGGTCAGAAATATACAATATGCCAATTTATGGCATAAATAAAAGAAAAATTACTCTTTATTTCATGATAAATAGAATGGATATGCGTAATGTAGCCATATATTAAGTATTGATACCAATTCAAAAAAAAAATTTGTAAAAAAAAAAAAACGTTTTTTTTTCAAAATCGATATCGATACTTGGCAAATGCATATCGATAATCGAATCGTGGGAGAAAGTATCGCGATATTTCAAAGAAATCATTATATCGTCACACCCCTACTCTGAACTAAAGCAGACTCTGGACTAAAGCAGGTTGGACCAGTTTCTTAATAAGTCTAAGTGAGACCCTCCCCCTCAGTGTCCTGTCCCTGACCCCGTCTGGGCTCCTCTCAAAGGATCCTCCAGGGGCCAGATTGTCTGGTCTCTCTCTCTGGTCTCTCTCAGAGAGAGAGACCAGAGAGAGAGACCAGAGAGAGAGACCAGAGAGAGACCAGAGAGAGACCAGAGAGAGACCAGAGTGAGAGACCAGAGAGAGAGACCAGAGAGAGAGACCAGAGAGAGACCAAAGAGAGACCAAAGAGAGACCAGAGAGAGACCAGAGAGAGAGACCAGAGAGAGACCAAAGAGAGACCAGAGAGAGACCAGAGAGAGAGACCAGAGAGAGAGACCAGAGAGAGACCAGAGAGAGACCAGAGAGAGACCAGAGAGAGAGACCAGAGAGAGAGACCAGAGAGAGAGACCAGAGAGAGACCAGAGAGAGAACCCAGAGAGAGACCAGAGAGAGACCAGAGAGAGAGACCAGAGAGAGAGACCAGAGAGAGAGACCCAGAGAGAGAGACCAGAGAGAGACCAGAGAGAGACCAGAGAGAGACCAGAGAGAGAGACCAGAGAGAGAGACCAGAGAGAGACCAAAGAGAGACCAGAGAGAGACCAGAGAGAGACCAGAGAGAGAGACCAGAGAGAGAGACCAGAGAGAGACCAGAGAGAGACCAGAGAGAGAGACCAGAGAGAGAGACCAGAGAGAGAGACCAGAGAGAGAGACCAGAGAGAGACCAGAGAGAGACCAGAGAGAGACCAGAGAGAGACCAGAGAGAGACCAGAGAGAGAGACCAGAGAGAGACCAAAGAGAGACCAGAGAGAGACCAGAGAGAGACCAGAGAGAGAGACCAGAGAGAGAGACCAGAGAGAGAGAGACCAGACAGAGACCAGAGAGAGAGACCAGAGAGAGAGACCAGAGAGAGACCAGACCAAATAACTATGAAACGGAAAAATAACCCTAAACACCATAGTAAGTGTAGTAAGTATATGTACTATGTGTACTATACCATATGTACTATGTGTACTATACCATATGTACTATGTGTACTATACCATATGTACTATGTGTACTATACCATATGTACTAGGGCTGGGATAAACGATTATTTTTTAAACGATTAATCTAACGATTATTTTTTCGATGCATCGATTAATCTAACGATTAGCTTTTTCGCTTCGATTCGATTTCGATTTGATTCGATTCTCGATTATCTCCCCATTAATTGACTAATATTGATGTATACATGTTGATTTAAATATTTTAATGAAAAAAACATGAATTCCTTCACAAAAAATATTTATTGCTTGCTCTTTAAAATTAAAAAATAAGACATTCTTAGAGGTAGCATAAAACCTTAAAGCCTTGAAAACACAGCTTACTGAAAAAAGTGCATCTTATCATTCTTGAAACAAACATTTGATGCTTAGCATTCAATAAAAATATGAAAAAGTTCAGCCAAATACTTGTGTAGAGCAACTAAAAGAAAACAGTAACCAATGTAAACTTGAAGGCTTTAAGCTAAACAAAGAGTGCTTTCCAGCAAAAACAGTGGGAGCCATCAGCCTGTCATTCCTTCCTGAACCAACAGAGTTGAACATTTAAGTTGAAGACACATAGCCTATATTACTGAAGTCCATTAATTAAAGTGCATCTCTTAAATTCTTCTTCATATAAAAATAACAGTCAAAACTCTGCCACTCACCTTTTTCTTAAACTCAAAATTTCAAGAAATAAAATTCAAGTAAGAGTGTACAAGAGAAAAACAATGCATTGTGTAGCAAATAAAAAGGTCAACCAGTCATCCTTTCTTTTAGAGTTACTGAAAGAATACAGTAGAAGTCATCTTAGAGGACTTAAAACAACATTGAAGTCACCAACACAGATCAGAGAATCAATCAACAGTTAAACACATTAAGGATATTGAACACATGTTGAAAAATGTCCATATACGGCGGGCATGACAGTGAATAATACATGTAGGGGCTATTACGGGCGCCAATATTCCGTTTGATACAAAGAAAGACAGACTAGTGTAAGCTGTAGAGTTGCCACAGGACAAGTCATCAGCCTACGTCAGCAGCCTACGTCAGCAGCCTACGTCATCAGCCTACGTCAGCAGCCTACGTCAGCAGCCTACGTCATCAGCCTACGTCATCAGCCTACGTCAGCAGCCTACGTCAGCACCTACGCACGCCTACGTCAGCAGCCTACGTCATCAGCCTACGTCAGCAGCCTACGTCATCAGCCTACGTCAGCAGCCTACGTCAGCAGCCTACGTCAGCAGCCTACGTCATCAGCCTACGTCAGCAGCCTACGTCATCAGCCTACGTCAGCAGCCTACGTCATCAACCTACGTCAGCAGCCTACGTCATCAGCCTACGTCAGCAGCCGCGGACTGCTATGAAAACATTAGCTTTGTGGTTTCACAGGCGCAGTTGACTGCTTAAACTAAACTTTTCACGAAACTTTGACTCTTAAAACCCACATGTGACAAAACGGAACCATCCAACATCTCGCCTCAAATTGCATTAAAAGTCGACATTCGTGTCTGAATTCGTTCGTATTTTAACTTTTAAATAAATTCACGGTCCGCCATCTTGGTTTGCTTCGGCTGCCGTGAGACGCGCATGCGCAGGTTTGCATTACATCATAAACAGCTGAGGCAGTGTATCTCAGCGTTACACCGGCTTGCACTTCTCTAACACGCCACTCGCATTGCTACCGCTCGCCGCCATCTTTGTTTTGTGTGTGACGCACCGACGCGCATATTATACGTCGGTGTATTTTTTGCGTCGACGTCACCGATTTTACGTCGACGCGTTGTCCCAGCCCTAATATGTACTAAACCAGATGTACTATGTGTACTATCCATATGTACTTATCCTATGTAATTGTGTAATATTCCATCATAGTACTATACCATATGTACTATGTGTACTATACCACATGTACTATGTGTACTATACCATATGTACTATGTGTACTATTCCATATATACTATACCATATGTACTATGTGTACTATACCACATGTACTATGTGTACTATACCTATGTATTGTGTACTATACCATATGTACTATGTGTACTATACCATATGTAACTAAAGTGTACAATATGTACAAACATATGTACTATGTGTACTATACCTATGTACTATACCATATGTTTACTTATACCAATGTACTATAGACATATGTACTATGTGTACTATACCATAGGTACTATGTGTACTTAACAGAGAACGAATACCATATGTACTATACCATATTCTATGTGTATCTATACCATATGTACTATACCACATGTACTATGTTACTACTATACCATATGTACTATGTGTACTATATCCATATGTACTATTGTACTATCCACATGTACTATTGTATACATACCATATGTACTATGTGTACTATACCATATGTAAATCATGTGTACTTACCACATGTACCATATGGTATATGTACTATACCATATGTACTATACCATATATTCCATATGTACTATACCATATGTACTATAACATATGTACTATGTGTACTATACCATATGTACTATGTGTACTATACCATATGTACTATGTGTCCTATACCATATGTACTATACCATATGTACTATGTGTACTATACCATATGTACTATGTGTCCTATACCATATGTACTATACCATATGTACTATGTGTACTATACCATATGTACTATGTGTACTATACCATATGTACTATACCATATGTACTATACCGTATGTACTATGTGTACAATACCACATGTACTATGTGTACTATACCATATGTACTATGTGTACAATACCACATGTACTATGTGTACTATACCATATGTACTATGTGTACTATACCATATGTACTATGTGTACTATACAATATGTACTATGTGTACTATACCACATGTACTATGTGTACTATACCATATGTACTATGTGTACTATACCATATGTACTATGTGTACTATACCATATGTACTATGTGTACTATACCATATGTAATATACCATATGTACTATACCATATGTACTATGTGTACTATACCATATGTACTATACCATATGTACTATGTGTACTATACCATATGTACTATACCATATGTACCATGTGTACTATACCATATGTACTATACCATATGTACTATGTGTACTATACCATATGTACTATGTGTACTATACAATATGTACTATGTGTACTATACCATATGTACTATGTGTACTATACCATTTGTACTATACCATATGTACTATGTGTACTATACCACATGTACTATGTGTACTATACCATATGTACTATGTGTACTATACCATATGTACTATGTGTACTATACCATACACATGCCTCTATGCAATCCATGCAATGCTGCCTCTATGCAATGCTGCCTCCATGCAATGCTGCCTCTATGCAATCTATGCAATGCTGCCTCCATGCAATGCTGCCTCCATGCAATGCTGCCTCTATGCAATGCTGCCTCCATGCAATCTATGCAATGCTGCCTCTATGCAATGCTGCCTCTATGCAATGCTGCCTCCATGCAATCTATGCAATGCTGTAAATCATTTTAATGTAAAAAAAAAAAAAAAAAAAAAAAAATTTATTGTGCCAATAAATGAAGAAAAAGTAGATAAAATCATCGGTAAACTAAACAACAGTAAAGCAAAAGATTTTTACGGATTGGATTGTACGTTCTTAAAAGAACACAGGGATGTACTTAAAATGACCATTTCTAAATCCATAAACCAGTCAATAGAAGACAGTGTCTTTCCCTGTGCACTTAAAATTGGAATAATCACACCTGTGTTTAAGTCGGGGGATAGACGGCAGGTATCCAACTACCGCCCCATATGTATTCTGCCATCTATCTCAAAAATTTATGAAAAAGCGGTAGCAGAGCAGCTTATAGAACACTTGGGCTCATACTCACTCCTGAACCCAATGCAATTTGGATTCAGGAGTGGGTACTCAACAGAAACTGCCTGCTGCTTTCTAATTGAAGAAATCAAATCCAGACTGGACCATGGCGGGGTTGTGGGAGCAGTCTTCCTTGACCTCCGCAAGGCTTTTGACACTGTCAATCACAGCATTCTCTTAGGAAAATTATCAAATTATAATCTATCCAAACAAACAATAAACTGGATCAGGTCGTACCTAAGTGGCAGACAGCAATGTGTGAGAGTAAAAAACACCTTGTCTCCACTGGAAGAATACACCACGGGAGTGCCGCAGGGCTCCATTCTGGGGCCACTGTTATTCAGTTTGTACATTAATGACCTCCCCTCAGTCTCCGCTGCGAGCACCATTATGTATGCCGATGATACAGTAGTCTTCGTCCATGGGAAAAACGAAAATGAGGTCACAAAAGAACTGACCATCCAAATTCAGAGAGTGGCTGACTGGCTGTTTCAAAATTGTCTAACACTGAATACGGAGAAAACAGTCTCTATATATTTCACAAATCGAACTAAACACCTAAATTACCCAACAATTAAAATAAACGGAAATAATATCAAAAATGTTGAAAAATATACCTACTTGGGCGTCAGCCTTGACTCCACCCTAACTTTTAAAAGTCATTTTAAAAAACTTCAAAACAGTCTAAACTTTACTTTGGCCAACTTCAGACACATCAGAGGGTCCCTCACAGTCGAGGCCTCCCACATGTTTCTGAACGCTATGATTCTGCCACACTTCATGTACTGTATGTCCAGTTGGTCCCAGGGCTCCAAATCTGCTCTGGGTCCTCTTCAATCAATATACAAACGTGCACTAAAAATACATGACAGGAAACCCAAACAATACCATCACTGCCCAATCTTAACAAAATACAACATTCTTAACCTCGAAAATCAATTCTTTTATAATAATGTGTGTCTACTTTTTAAAGTTATAAATGGTCTTATTGCCCCACCCCTTAGGAAATATGTGACCCTGTGCTCTGAAAAAATGACCCGTGCCACTCGATCTACAGCACGAGGAGAGTGCAGCGTCCCAACATATAGGACCTCTTTCAGAAAGTCAGCCTTCTCCGTCACTGCAGCGACTCAGTGGAACTCACTCCCAACTCACATCATCACTTGCACTGATCTAAAACTATTCACACGCCTGACAAGAGCATGGCTCCTGGAGAGGCAGATCTGTTCCCATGTGTGATGAGTGTCTGCGTAGGTGTGTATGTGTGTATGTGTGTGTGTGTGTGTGTGTGTGTGTGTGTGTGTGTGTGTGTGTGTGTGTGTGTGTGTGCATGAGAGAGAGAGATAGAGTGCAGGTTGAGTGTAGGTTCGTATGAAAACAAAGAATGGGGGCTGGGTGGTTTTATTATATTCTACTATCTAATTTGTGATTAATTAAATTGTAAGGTATGTCTGATAATGTATGGTAATGTATCCATCTACTCTTTATTTTACTGTCTCACAACAACCTGCCCAGGGACTACAGGTGTAAATTAGCACTGCTGCAACAACCTGGTACAAAGCATCTCTCCTTTTGGCTAATGTTTACTGTACACTGTCCCTGTAAAAATAAAAACCATACCATACCATACCATACCATATGTAATATACCATATGTACTATACCATATGTACTATGTGTACTATACCATATGTACTATACCATATGTACTATGCGTACTATACCATATGTACTATACCATATGTACTATGTGTACTATACCATATGTACTATGTGTACTATACCATATGTACTATGTGTACTATACCATATGTAATATACCATATGTACTATACCATATGTACTATGTGTACTATACCATATGTACTATACCATATGTACTATGCGTACTATACCATATGTACTATGTGTACTATACCATATGTACTATACCATATGTACTATGTGTACTATACCATATGTACTATGTGTACTATACAATATGTACTATGTGTACTATACCATATGTACTATACCATATGTACTATGTGTACTATACCATATGTACTATGTGTACTATACCATATGTACTATACCATATGTACTATGTGTACTATACCATATGTACTATGTGTACTATACCATATGTACTATGTGTACTATACCATATGTACTATGTGTACTATACCATATGTACTATGTGTACTATACCATATGTACTATGTGTACTATACCATATGTACTATGTGTACTATACCATATGTACTATACCATATGTACTATGTGTACTATACCATATGTACTATGTGTACTATACCATATGTACTATGTGTACTATACCATATGTACTATACCATATGTACTATGTGTACTATACCATATGTACTATGTGTACTATACCATATGTACTATGTGTACTATACCATATGTACTATGTGTAATATACCATATGTACCATGTGTGAAGTGTAAACTGTTAAACATAATAAAATCAGAGTTTATTTGAATCTGAAACTTTCTGACTTTCTCCAAAAGGAAATATTTAGTTATATTTAATTTATTCTACTGCTGCCTCAGGAGATGTGTTCACTGCTTTGGCATCTGTCTCCCCCATCCTCCCCCATCCTCCCCCATCCTCCTCTGACCCTGAGCACCTTTCCTCATAATACTTTGCAGCAGAGACAACAGTTCTGAGTGTGTGTGTGTGCGTGTGCGTGTGCGTGCGTGTGAGCGTGTGCGTGTGCGTGTGTGTGTGCGTGTGTGTGTGTGTGTATTGACAGACTGGTGACATCACACACAGGTTATAGTTCTTCAGGTGAATACATTTCTGGCTCTGTCCCTGTGACCCCTGTCCCTGTGACCCCTGTCCCTTTGACCCCTGTCCCTGTGACCCCTGTCCCAGTGACCCCTGTCCCTGTGACCCCGTCCCTGTGACCCCTGTCCCTGTGCTGCGTCCTGAGGATTAAAGGGTCAGAGCTGCTGTCATCAGCTCTTTCTGCAGTAAGAGGTTTATGGTCCTCAGGATCATCATGGTCTCATTGGACTGGCCTCCTGCTGGGACTCTGAGGAGCACAGGGACTGGCCTCCTGCTGGGCCTCTGAGGAGCACAGGGACTGGCCTCCTGCTGGGCCTCTGAGGAGCACAGGGACTGGCCTCCTGCTGGGACTCTGAGGAGCACAGGGACTGGGCTCCTGCTGGGACTCTGAGGAGCACAGGGACTGGCCTCCTGATGGGACTCTGAGGAGCACAGGGACTGGCCTCCTGATGGGACTCTGAGGAGCACAGGGACTGGCCTCCTGCTGGGACTCTGAGGAGCACAGGGACTGGCCTCCTGATGGGACTCTGAGGAGCACAGGGACTGGACTCCTGCTGGGACTCTGAGGAGCACAGGGACTGGCCTCCTGCTGGGGCTCTGAGGAGCACAGGGACTGGCCTCCTGCTGGGACTCTGAGGAGCACAGGGACTGGCCTCCTGCTGGGACTCTGAGGAGCACAGGGACTGGCCTCCTGCTGGGACTCTGAGGAGCACAGGGACTGGACTCCTGCTGGGACTCTGAGGAGCACAGGGACTGGACTCCTGCTGGGACTCTGAGGAGCACAGGGACTGGACTCCTGCTGGGACTCTGAGGAGCACAGGGACTGGGCGGTGTAAACAAAAGGATGTGATTATTAATGTTTCTTTCTGTGTTTTACAAATAACCTCTGATCCTCTGTCACAGCGGGACGCTGACATTTCCTGTTTGTGTTACTGCCTCATATCTGCACCAGAGACACCAGACTTGGGTCTACGGCCTCAGTCCTGGGTCTACGGCCTCAGTCCTGGGTCTACGGCCTCAGTCCTGGGTCTACAGTCTCAGTCCTGGGTCTACAGCCTCAGTCCTGGGTCTACAGCCTCAGTCCTGGGTCTACAGTCTCAGTCCTGGGTCTACAGCCTCAGTCCTGGGTCTACAGCCTCAGTCCTGGGTCTACAGCCTCAGTCCTGGGTCTACAGTCTCAGTCCTGGGTCTACAGCCTCAGTCCTGGGTCTACAGTCTCAGTCCTGGGTCTACAGCCTCAGTCCTGGGTCTACAGCCTCAGTCCTGGGTCTACAGTCTCAGTCCTGGGTCTACAGCCTCAGTCCTGGGTCTAGAGCCTCAGTCCTGGGTCTACAGCCTCAGTCCTGGGTCTACAGCCTCAGTCCTGGGTCTACAGCCTCAGTCCTGGGTCTACAGTCTCAGTCCTGGGTCTATAGCCTCAGTCCTGGGTCTATAGCCTCAGTCCTGGGTCTACAGCCTCAGTCCTGGGTCTACAGCCTCAGTCCTGGGTCTACAGCCTCAGTCCTGGGTTGTTGTAGTCTGCATATTGATGCGACTACAGTGACCCCGCTGCACAGAGAGTCTCTGTTCAGGACAGAGGAACGTCACGCCCCCAGCTCTGAGTGACGCAGAAAGTGGGACTGAGACCTGGACTCTGAGGACCATGTGAGGGACCATGAGAGCCACTATAGGAGAGGGAAGGAGAGAGACCACAGAGAGACCACAGTGAGACCAGACAGAGAGAGCACAGTGAAGGAGAAAGACCTACTCTACTCTCCCTGTGTGACCAGTACCAGGTCCTTCTTTAGTCACTCCTCTTGTGCCTCAGACTCACTCTGGTCCTCCTCCTCTTGTGCCTCAGACTCACTCTGGTCCTCCTCCTCTTGTGCCTCAGACTCACTCTGGTCCTCCTCCAGGTCAGAGCTGTGCCACATAATTAAACTCTCCTCCCTCAGTCCTCCTTTTATGAAGCGCCTCTGTGGAATGTTCACAACAACAGCAGAGAAACCCCCCCAGAGGAGCCGAGAGAGAGACCGAGGGAGAGACTGAGAGAGACTGAGAGAGAGACTGAGAGAGAGACTGAGAGAGAGACTGAGAGACAGAGAGAGAGACTGAGGGGAGAGACTGAGGGGAGAGACTGAGGGGAGAGACTGAGGGAGAGACAGAGAGAGAGACAGAGAGAGAGACTGAGGAGAGAGACTGAGGGGAGAGACTGAGGGAGAGACAGAGAGAGAGACTGAGGAGAGAGACTGAGGGGAGAGACTGAGGGAGAGACAGAGAGAGAGACAGAGAGAGAGACTGAGGGGAGAGACTGAGGGGAGAGACTGAGGGGAGAGACTGAGGGGAGAGACTGAGGAGAGAGACTGAGGGGAGAGACTGAGGGGAGAGACTGAGGGGAGAGGCTGAGGGGAGAGACTGAGGGGAGAGACTGAGGAGAGAGACTGAGGAGAGAGACTGAGGAGAGAGGCTGAGGGGAGAGGCTGAGGGGAGAGACTGAGGAGAGAGACTGAGGGGAGAGACTGAGGGGAGAGGCTGAGGGGAGAGACTGAGGGGAGAAACTGAGGAGAGAGGCTGAGGGGAGAGACTGAGGAGAGAGACTGAGGGGAGAGACTGAGGGGAGAGACTGAGGGGAGAGACTGAGGAGAGAGACTGAGGAGAGAGACTGAGGAGAGAGGCTGAGGGGAGAGGCTGAGGGGAGAGACTGAGGGAGAGACTGAAGTTACAAATCCATGTTTTCACAAATGTCTCGACTGAAAGAGTCCTGTATTCAAAGTTCATTCAAATCACCACCTGCCGCTCCCTGGGACAGTCCTGGGTCTACAGCCTCAGTCCTGGGTCTACAGCCTCAGTCCTGGGTTCACAGCCTCAGTCCTGGGTTCACAGCCTCAGTCCTGGGTTCACAGCCTCAGTCCTGGGTCTACGGCCTCAGTCCTGGGTCTACAGCCTCAGTCCTGGGTTCACAGCCTCAGTCCTGGGTCTACAGCCTCAGTCCTGGGTTCACAGCCTCAGTCCTGGGTTCACAGCCTCAGTCCTGGGTCTACAGCCTCAGTCCTGGGTTCACAGCCTCAGTCCTGGGTCTACGGCCTCAGTCCTGGGTCTACAGCCTCAGTCCTGGGTTCACAGCCTCAGTCCTGGGTTCACAGTCTCAGTCCTGGGTCTACAGCCTCAGTCCTGGGTCTACAGCCTCAGTCCTGGGTCTACAGCCTCAGTCCTGGGTCTACAGCCTCAGTCCTGGGTCTACGGCCTCAGTCCTGGGTCTACAGCCTCAGTCCTGGGTTCACAGCCTCAGTCCTGGGTTCACAGTCTCAGTCCTGGGTCTACAGCCTCAGTCCTGGGTCTACAGCCTCAGTCCTGGGTCTACAGCCTCAGTCCTGGGTCTACAGCCTCAGTCCTGGGTCTACAGCCTCAGTCCTGGGTCTACAGCCTCAGTCCTGGGTCTACAGCCTCAGTCCTGGGTCTACAGCCTCAGTCCCGGGTTCACAGTCTCAGTCCTGGGTCTACAGCCTCAGTCCTGGGTCTACAGCCTCAGTCCTGGGTCTACAGCCTCAGTCCTGGGTCTACAGCCTCAGTCCTGGGTCTACAGCCTCAGTCCTGGGTCTACAGCCTCAGTCCTGGGTCTACAGCCTCAGTCCTGGGTCTACAGCCTCAGTCCTGGGTCTGACACACTGCTTTAATATTATTATAGATAATATTTACATAATTATTATCCACAGATTTAGAAATACAAGAGTAAACAGTAAGTTTTAAATAGACTTTTCTGGACACTTCACAGATCCTTAATCCAGAGCTGCCCTGGGGCACACTGACAGAAGCGAGGCAACCAGTCTGTGCCATCGGCCCCTCCCACCACCAACCATTCACACACACACCAGACTCATTCTAATGTGGGGGAAGTGTCTTGCCTAAGGACACAACCACAGTTTGGCACTTTACAGCCGCAGTCGCCCCGCTGTGGCTGCTGTTCCCAGAGGTCTCCCATCACAGCACTAACAAGGCCCTGCCCTGCTTAGCTTCCGAGGTCTGACAGGATCTGGCTTTGTCCTGCAGCTAAGTATACAGTGCTTTTTATTAAGATACATATATTTTCAGAGATTGAATGTTACTGTTTTAAACACAGAGTTTCGTCTTCACTGTGCGCCCCTCAGACTGTTCTGTAACGTGTGATGCAACACTGACATTTCCCGCTGTGGGACCAGTGAATACTCTTCCGACACACATGGTCACGGCACCATGAGCAGAGCGTGTTGGGACAGGACGCAGGAGTCTTGCACGATGTGGAACTTTCTCACAGTCCGGAGCTGACAGGGATCAGTCTAAATCCTGGATTAGATTCTGAGCCACTGTTTTCTGACCATAAGCTCCAGGAAATGGGTGATTCTCACGAAATCCAGATTTAAAACAATTCCAACTTCAAAATTTTCAAAAGGCATTTGAAGACAAATTTTCTTTTAAGCACTTTAGATGAATGTCTGAACTTACTAAACACATTATTTTTCAACATCGTTTTTGATTTTTTTAGTTGAATTACAGGTATTTTAGATATTGAGTGGCAAAAAAATCTCATTACCGCAACATGAAATCACATCAGATTTATTGTTAAAATAAAAAAAATTGGGAAATTTTAAAAGATGCTAATTAACACTTATGCCAAGAGGAATGTATCAGTCAAGAAAGATTACTTCGTTATATTTATAAATTTGAAAATATTTATAATTTGTCTCATTACCGCAACACACTTAATGATTTACATCTAGTTTTTTTAGGATATTCCTTTGAAAACTGACATAAATATATATTTTTTGTGATTGGGATATAAAAAGTAGTACTACAAATTGTGTCAACACAATTGCTAAAAAAACAAAAAACAAAATAATTATTAAATCATTTGCAAATGAACACGTTACGGTAATGAGAATGGTGTTTCAGAAATGAAATTCAATGTTTCGGAAATGAGATTTAGTGCAACATAGGTTAGAAATGATTCACATTTAACACCCAATGATATTTTAATGGTCAAAAGCATTTCATTTCATCATAGTAGTAGTAACAAAATAATTCATTTATAACAAATAACAGTATTCATTTATTACATAGTAAGGTGGATGACAAATATAGCCTGACTTTCGCCAGACCCATGTAGTTCGCTGCACTTCACACATGAGTCTGGTACTGAGCCATAGTGGTTGGATTTCAGAAGGCAGGGCCTTGTAAAAAAAATCCTTGTATGTGATTGGATAGACCACTTGTCCGTTATCTTGAATAAAGTCTGCTTTCAACCACTCACATCGAAGCACAAGGCTCCCATAGGTTGCCAAATCCCAGCAAGATTTTCCAACCCAAAATCCGCGAGAATACCCACAAAAAAAAACACTCAGAATGATTTTTTGGCTAAAAACTTAATGTAATCAACTTGGACTATCATGATTCTGTTTATTGTCTTTCTGTTTATTTAATACCTACAAGTCTCTCGGAAAAAAATATGCGGGAACCACCAAACCTGGCAACCCTGCTGCGTAGTGTGTAAACAGGAACACTGAACCAGTGCTTCAACCAAACTTTACAGGAACATTTGACTCTGACTCTCTGACACACATATATCAACATAGAACCATCAACATCTTGCCTCTAATTGCATTAAAAGTGACATCCGTGTCTTAATTCGATCGTATTTACTCTTTTAAAAAGATTTGCGGACTTTACGTCCGCCATCTTGGATTCCTCTCTCTGCTGCATGAGAGAAGCTTGAGAAGGCAGTGCAAACCCCACGTAACACCGGCCATCCTGATTGGTCGATTAAAAAATAATCTGGGGAATGCGTTCGCTATGGCGTCGATACCAGACCCATGTGGTTCAGCCAAACGCCTCTGGTGGAGCATGGCGGAACTACAAGGGTCTGGCATAGCCAGGCTATGACAAATAAGCCCTGAAAACTAACCTGGCAAGAGCCAGATTGATGATTGTGTAGAACTCTAACGCGTTCTCCGCGATATCAATCTGGGATTTCTCACGGAGAATCCTTTCGGGGAAAGGAGGGATAAGCAGCAGAATACTTGAAGCTGATTGGGCGAAGTGACGCTGTGTGCCCGCCTACCAAGGTTTGACTTACGTAGGTAAAAATGCACAAACATCTTTGCCGTCCAGAAATGCACAAAGCGCCTCTCGCTGTTCATCTTTCAAAAAAGAAATTGGAGATTCTGCTAAAACTGACTTGATAGCCTCAGCTACGCGTCCGTCCTCCTGCGTAGCCATGTTTGTTTTGCTTCGGCCCGGCACTTCTTGCTTTCGTCAAACCCGGATATCCCGCCCTAAACCCCCAGACTGGCGCTTGATTGGCTCGCACACCCAGTGGTTCGACTCGAAAAGTGTAAGCGGGAGCGGTACAAGATGTATTCTCGAGTGTTTGTGAACTCACAAATACCGCGAGAATTCAGCTTGCAGGCAAGGTTACCTGAAAACACCTTTTTTTTAAATTCTAAACTGCATTAAGGAAATTTAGCAGAAATTAATATTAGTGTAAGAGGTACACATAAGTATCATTTATGGATGGCCCTCAGCAGAGGACCCTGTACTCCCGGAGAATCCCCCAAAGGACACCCCGGGGAACACGGTCGAACGCCTTCTCCAAGTCCACAAAGCACATGTGGACAGGTTGGGGCGAACTCCCATAAACTCTCGAGTATCCGATGGAGAGTATAGAGCTGGTCCAGTGTTCCACGGCCGGGACAAAACCACACTGCTCCTCTTGAATCCGAGATTCGACCATCGGCCGTAGCCTCCTCTCCAGTACCTTGGAGTAGACCTTACCAGGGAGGCTGAGGAGTGTGATCCCACGATAATTGGAACACACCCTCCGGTCCCCCTTCTTGTAGAGAGGGACCACCACCCCGGTCTGCCACCCCGATTGCCTTGCGATATTGCAGAGACTTGTCAGCCAAGACACTCCTACAACATCCAGAGACTTTAGATTGTCAGGACGGATCTCATCCACTCCCGGAGCCTTGCCACTAAGGAGGCTGCCAACCACCTTGGTGACCTCAGCCAGGGAGATGGAAGAATCCGCCCCGACATCCTCAGCCTCTGCCCCCAATTCAATACACTTTATTCTTGTATAGCCCTAAATCACAACAGAAGTAATCTCAGAGGACTTAATAAAAATAGAACACATGTTGAAAAATGTCCATACTTGTTCTAGAATGTTAAAGTCGTCACGTCCTGGATCATCACCACAGTCCTTCTAGTTGGACACTAACTACCCAACAGACCCTCCTGCATTGGCAAGGAAAAACTCATAAGAAAACCCCCCTCCGGTTCAGAGGACGTGACGAGGCACCTCTTTACTTTCCGAACTCCTCCCAGTCCTGGGTTTTTGCCTTTGCAACAGCCCGGGCCGCAGCACACTTGGCCAGCCGGTACTGGACAGCTGCCTCAGGAGTCCCACGGACCATCATGGCTTGATAGGACTCCTTCTTCATCCTGACGCATCCCTTACTGCCGGTGTCCACCACCGGGTTCGGGGTCTGCTGCCGGGACTAGCACCAGAGACCTTGAGAACACAGCTGCGAGCTGCAGCATCGGTGATAGATGCGGAGAACATAGTCCACTCAGACTCCATGTCCCCCTCCTCCGCCGGGACCTGGGAGAAGCTCTCCCAGTGAGTTGTGTGAGTTAAAAGTCCGTCTGACAGGGGGCTCAGCGAGACGTTCCCAGCAGACCCTCACTACACGCTTGGGTCTGCCAGGTCTGACCGGCTTCCTCCTCTGCCAGCGGATCCAACTCACGACCAGGTGGTGATCGGTTGACAGCTCCGCCCCTCTCTTCACCAGAGTGTCCGAGACACGCGGTCGAAGGTCAGAGGATACGAGAACAAAGTCGACCATCGACCTCCGGCCTAGGGTGTCCTGGTGCCACATGCACTAGTGGACACCCTTGTGCTGGAACATGGTGTTTGTGATGGACAAACTGTAACTAGCACAGAGGTCCAACAACTGAACACCGCTCGGGTTCAGATCAGGGGGGCCGTTCTTCCCAAGTGTCACTGGCATTTCCCACATGGGCGTTGAAGTCCCCCAGGAGAATAACGGAGTCCCCGGGCGGTACACCGTCCAGTACACCTCCCAAGGACTCCAAGAAGGGCGGGTACTCTGCACTGCTGTTGGCCCGTAGGCCGTCACAACAGTGAGAGACTTGTCCCCCACCCGGAGGCGGAGGGACGCGACCCTCTCATTCACCGGGGAGAACTCCAACACGTGGCGGCTGAGATGGGGGGCAATGAGAATAGCCACCCCAGCTCGCCGCCTCTCCCTGCGAGAAACACCAGAAAAGTGGAGCGTCCAACCCCTCTCGAGGATTTGGATTGCGGTGCCCGAGCTGTGTGTCACCCCCAGTGAGGTGACGTTCCACGTCCCAAGAGCCATATGCTGTGTACGTGGACTGGGTCGTTGAGGTCACCGCCTTCGACTGCTGCCCAGTCCTCTCAGCACCTCTCCACCACGGATCCCTCTGTGGGTGGTGGGTCCAAAGGAGGGCCTGCCCATGTCATCCCTTTGGGCTGAGCCCGGCCGGGCCCCGTGGGCTAAGGCCCACCAGACTCTCGCATACAAGCCCCAACCCCAGGCCTGGCTCCAGGGTGGGGCCCCGGCTGCGCCATGCCGACGTCACGGTTCTCAATAACATGCTATACATGGTGGGTTTTGGACTCATCAGCTGAGACCTGTTTGCCATGGGAGACCCTACCATGAAGCCCCAGACAACATAGCTCCCAGGATCATCAGAGTACTCAAACTCCCTTACTACGTTAAGGTGGTAGTCCAGGGGGGCATAATATTCTGTAAAATAATCCATCCATTTTCTTCCCCTTAATCTATTCCTGGGTTGGAAGGTGGCCAGAGATGCCACTCATTACACAGAGCACAGCTCTATGGCATAGCCTTAGTCTTTCAGAGGGGCCTTCGGGCAAAGTGGGATAAAGTGTCTTGCCCAAGGATACAACAACAGCAGACATCAGTGGGAGTTGGTGGAGTAGGTCTTGTGGTGGGCTTGAACCCATGACCTCTAGCCTTAAAGGCTAATAATGCTCTTCCAACTGAGCCAACTGAAACTAATGACTTCTGCTGGAAGGTTTACAGGTATACTTTATAATTAAAAGCTATATTATTTTGTTATTTAAGTGTTTTTCATAAATGTGTTAAAAATATCTGTGTTAATTCCTGGTATAACATATCAATTTCTCATTACCGAAACAGTGAATCTCTCTACCGCAACATGCCTTTAACTGTTGCGGTGTATGATAATGCTGTTGCGGAGTATGAGTGACCTTGAAATTTTCCGCTGCTGTCTGCGAAGGCACCACAAGGCTTAGCTAAACTTTAGCTAGCTGTTTATTTTTGGACCATAATGAAGTATATAATAAACAAGAATTTTTAAATAAAAAAAAAATATCAATGTTAAAAACGTTGCGTATCGGTAATGAGAAATGAAAAGTCGTGTAGCTGCTGTAATGAACAAACTTTTAACTTTTATCTGGAGAGAAATAAAATTAGGTGCTTATCTGGTAGCTATTTTGAGTGTCACTGGAAATGATGTTTCTCCCTTCAGAATTCTTTGATTTTGTAAGTTCCTTGTGGACTTAAACGATTATTGAAAATTGTTGCGGAGGATGAGAAAAATGGTTGTGGACAAAGTTATTTTCCTTAAAACTTTAACTTATTTTATACAAGAATACCCAATATCACATGTTTATTTATTGTAACTGTTTATAGTATAACATGCACTGATAATTTATACATTTCATTTGTTTTTTTTTTTTAAAGTTGTATTTCAAAGTTCTCTAATTCAGTAATGGACGCGTTGCGGTAATGAGAAATTTACTATTAAATATGGAAAAAACAATAAAAATATTTTTATAATGTTCACTTTAAATCATGTGCAACATAGCCTGTGATGACATGTTTTTAAATGTATCATTATAATTTCCATTGCATTTACTTTGTTCATCTTATTCTTCATGCCACCTTGTAAGTCTGATTTCGCGAGAATCACCCAAACAGTGTCTTATATATAATGTTGGTGCGAAACGTTTAGATGTATTGGTTTGATGGAGTGCGGCCAATCTTTGCTGGAGTGCGGCCATCTTGTCTCGCTAATAACTTTTACAACATGTCTGACAGAGACACATATGGACTGTAATCATGTGTGTAAGTGTGTGAGTGAACGGCAGCCTGAATTATACACAGAGTTTGCTTTTGGACAGATCAGCAGACAAGGTGATGCCACACTCAATGTCACAGCCTTCATGCATAATTGCTTCACTCTGTCATTGCCAGAGGCTGTGCACGGCCACATGCGATTGCTCCTGTCTCCTCCTCCTCCCCTTCAGACAGTGTTTATCTTAAGCCCTGTTTCCACCAGCCCTACTTGGCCCTGCTCTACACTCAAAGAAATGATTCAGGTGGTTAGTATTTTGAACTCAAAATACATACTAAACTAAACTCAATAATTGATTTTTGCCAGTTTTACTTAAATTAGTGTGGTCGCAACTCATTTTAAACATGTCGGTCTCAATTAAAAGTTAATACAAGAATCCTAACTCATTTTTGTAACAAATTTGAACTTGATATTCTGGCATAACTGGACAACGGAGAAGTATTGAGTTTGCTCAACATGAAAATCCTCTTGTAAGCCTGGTGGCCCATTAATGAAAAAACAAATATATTGAGTTGATTCAAAATAAATATATTGAGTTGATTCAAAATAAATATATTGTGTTGATTGAAAACAAAATGTGGCGAAGCAGTGACGCTACCCAGAATGCATTGCAGCGAAAAATATAAACTTCTTAAAAATTCTACATTTGAGCATTAATTTTAAAACTGAATATGAAGCAAGTCCTAAAGCAAAATACTTGAGCAACATTCTGAATAAACTAATTTGACCAAATAAGTAATTGTATTTATTTTTATCAACCATGATCGAGAGGGCCAAGCCAAAGCAGTCCTATACTCCCTGTGTCACCCTTCAATTTTGAACAGATACTTTAAGGTGGACATGTTTTCCAGTGACTGTGCTGGCCCACTCTCATATATATGTGGAGTGAGAGACTACTGTCTAAAATTAACAATTGTGAACCGTTTTGTGAATCTAATCTTTGAAAGATGGTATTTGAATAAAGATTACATATTCCTGACTGAAAATCACTTGTTGAATATACTCAAAAAGATTTATTTTCAATGTAATTATTTAAGTTGGTAGTATTGTTAAAATTAAGTTGAACTGATGCTAAAATACTTAACAAAGTGTCTTTATAACTCAATTATCCAAGTTGGTGGTATTGAAAAAATTGTGCTGGACCAATGATAAAAGACTTACAAAGAATACTTAAAACACAGTCTTGTTCGCAAAACTTAAAAAGATGCATGCAAAATGCTGCCTCAATTTTATTAAGTTTTGCCAATGCATTTTTTTTTTAGAGTGTACTCTACTCGGCTCTAATCTACCCCGATTGGGTTTCCACTGGCCCTGTTTAACCGGTACCAGGTACTTTTTAGCACCTGCTTGTGTGACACTGGTTCCAGCCAGGCCGAGCTGACAAGAGATTGGTGAGCTGTTGTGGGATTCTAAAGCATAATGGAAACACAACCAGGAAGAGTAGAGTCAAGTAGAGTAGAGTAGAGTTGAGTAGAGAAGGTCAAGTGTGACTTATTCACATTGAGCGGAATGAATAAAGACAAAACATTTTGAATCCTGGATTGGAGAAAACTGTAAAAAAAAAAAATGTATTTATCATGTTCAAGAGGAAAGTTCTGTGTGTAAATTATTGTATGAATAGTGTTTTAGCAAAGCAGGTTGACTGTGAGTCTGTCACTGGCTGCTACCTCTGCACATTACAGTATAATTGGGTTGTGTAACGTTGTCTGATACGTTGATGCAGACACGCACTTATGCAACTTTGACTGAACAACAAACAAGGTTCCACTTTTTTCACCAACATACCATTGTTCATTGAATATGTGCATATATTTGAAGTGATACAAATACATTACAAATTACATGTTTCATGTTAATAAATTACATTTTAAACATTAAACTATCAGTTATTAGCAGGGCCATCATTTACTTTGATGAGGGATTAATCTATCTATTTATCTGTTATTCCTTTTGTGTCGCTGTTTAGAATGTCTGCATGATATTTTGTGTACATTACAGGTGTTCGTATGTTAAATCAGTCCTGTAAGTTTGCTCTTTTAGGATTATGGCCAGGGGACAACAGATGAAAAAATGGCCTCTTGGTTAATTCTGGCCTTTAATACTTATGCAGTCATATGTTTTGATAAATTGCATGGTCCCCTTTGAATTAAATTAAACTAAACTAATATAGACGGCATGAAGCCAGTGGAAGACATGTTAACATTTTTTAGAGAAAATGTTAATGTTGTACCATAAACAAAACGAAACACAATTCTTGATTATTCCTAAAATCACCTTTCACCATCCTTACAAATGTCGCAGTCTGTGTATACAGCAGTTGTCGATTAATAAATTACTAAACATGTTTTGTTGACTTTTTTTTGCAGCTCTAGTGAGTAGCCTATTTCCCTTTTCAGACTGTACATTATTTATGGTGTCTGTTTTTAAAAACCCAGGAGGACGACAAAATTATATATTTCTTCATTAATAGAAAAAAAAATACATTGGGTATGCAATGTATAAAGCTCAGGATACACTGTTTCTATGATTCTCAGCCTGCAAGGTATTTTCAGCAATAATGGGAAGAAAAAAAAAAACACTTTCCACTCAATAAAAAATCATCTTTTAGTCATGAGTGGAATGGTGTGTCGCAGCTGTGAATGCGGGCCATCTGACACCCATCACTTGTAATGACAGTGCTGTTCCATAAGTGCCCACCGGCTACTGTCACTTTTTTGACTGCACACAGAAAGCCCGGAGCCTTGAGGGATCTGGCCTAAACATCTCCCTTAAGTCACAAGCTCATCTCTCTGCAAACTGCTCCAAACGCGCTGAGCCATCACTAAACTCACCGGAGACTTCAGCTTTGCAGCGCACAGCAAGAAGTCTTTGGAACAACTTTACTGATATTGGCATTAGGGCTATGGTTTACACTTGACAAGCTTTACCGAGCCTTTGTGTCCATGGGTTTCAGTTTGCTTCATCCAACATTTTGGGAACCATTTCCGGTAATCAGTAAAGTCCTGGTATTGGTAGTCTTGGAGTTAAATATTCACATTTTGGTACTATTTATTTAGTCAACTGTTAGGGTTGGGGATAAAGTAAAGGGAGCCTACCGTCAAACAACATAAAAAGATTTTAGAGAGTCCCTTTTCAATCCTTCCAAGTATTCTATTATACTTTATCTGGTGTTGGGTGGCGTAGGCAGCAGTCTGAGCAGGGAGCCCCAGACATGCCCCTCCACTCCATATGGTTGCCAGGGGAAATCCCAT
The DNA here is from genome assembly GCA_964034765.1 of Knipowitschia caucasica. Classification (NCBI taxonomy): domain Eukaryota; kingdom Metazoa; phylum Chordata; class Actinopteri; order Gobiiformes; family Gobiidae; genus Knipowitschia; species Knipowitschia caucasica. The sequence goes on along the minus strand of OZ035824.1, from coordinate 2,149,000 downwards.
GTGTTTTCCCAGGGTAGCTGAGAGACATTGCCATTACAAACAGCACCTCATGGAGATCTGTGAAATGCAGTATTTATACAGGAAGCCTACTAAATGATCAGTTTCATGATAGCTGAGTGGTTAGCAAGAGCTTTGAGTTTCCTCCGTCGTCTGGTTTCCTCTGGGTAATACGGTTTCCCCTGCACACTAAAAATAAGTACAACAGGTGAAAAACCAGCTCTGATGGTCTTGAGCATCCATATCTGGAGATGGGTCCCTGGGAGTTGTGCTATGGTGACCACTGCTCCTGCCGGTGGCCCTGGTGGCATTGGAAGGATGGGTCAAATGCCCTTTTGGGGACAATTAAGTATAACTTGACTTCAACACTCTTTCTTATATAGCAACGTAAGAGGAGCTAACACGGTTTGGCTTTTCTTCTCTCCCGTGGGGGATAAGAGGATTTTTATCTGCTTCCTGGTTTGAAACATTGTTACATGAGGCTGTAGATAGTGGTAGACAGCAGCATTTCTTTGACCACATTTTATTTGGATGTCATCCATGAAAGTGAGTCACTGAAACAGCCTGCTTTCTAATAGAGGTGAATGGAGATCTTCCATGTTCGACCTCAAACAGTTGGGTTTTCTGCAACTGCTCCTTTGTCAATCACTATGGCAACAGTCCTCATATTTTGTCAACCTGAAACCTGTGGATATGGATGATCTAGAGCAGGGGTGCTCACACTTTTTCAGCATGCGAGCTACTTATAAAAGGATCAAGTCAAAATGATCTACCTACTACAAAAATGCAAATCATATATTTCAAAAAATATTCTTTATACCTACAATGTATGTTTATGTACATGCAAAACCGCATGAGCCAATATAGCACAACACAACACAATTACCTATGTACATTTTTTGTCATTTCCCGAGTTTACTCTTATGACTTGCACTGAATTGAATCGGCCAGGGATGCATAGTCCGGAAAAATTGGTGGCAACTCGCTGACAAGTTTGTCGTGGTTTTGCTTTCCTGCACTGAGCGCGGTTGTTTGCGCATGTGCAGTCACCTAAGTGTCAGTAAAACATTACTGAGTAAAACACAGATGTCATTTGACTGTGGTGCCATGTCCATGTGCCATGCCTGTTTTTTTAAATCCAAATATTTCCCCTCCTCAGTTTATAAAATAATTTGCATCCACACATCTGCGTTTTCAATCACATTCGTAACATTCCAAACATGTGCGTCTCTTACGTCCTGTCCTGCGTTGGGGAAAAACACAGAAGTGGGCCGAGTTCTGATGCAGACGCCGGTAACGGCACTTTTACAGTCATAGAAGACACTCAGAGTAAAGACGTATGTTTACAAGCACTGACCCCGTCCTCAGCCCTGGTTTAGTCCTGGTTTAGTCCTGGTTTAGTCCTGGTTTAGTCCTGGTTTGGTTGTTTTCGAGCGTGAGTCCCCGCGATCACTTTGCTGCTCTCTGATGTGGAGCGAGGATGTTCGCTGCTGCGAGCATCTCACAGCGAACAGTTTTTAAGGTAGTATGATCCATGCTTCAGTGATCAGAGGAATTTAAGGGGGTACTGTGGCGTGCGAGAACGCAAAACTCTGGTTATCTCTGTCTACACAACAAATGCATTAACGGAGTTTTCAAAAATCTCCACTTTGCCCGGAGTTTTTTGTATATATTCGTTTAGAATGTGTAATTTTTTATTTATTTAATGCGATCTACCAATACTACCTTTGCGATCGACTGGTAGATCGCGATCGACGTATTGAGCACCCCTGATCTAGAGTTTTTTTGAATTAGCCAATACCAATATAAATAACAATCTGTGACCAGTAACTGATTCATCTTGTGGAACAAACTGGAATTGAAACATGCACACTTAGACAGGGGAAGGAATATGGGGCAAAATATGTTCTTTGAAAAGTACCAATTTTGTCTTTTGCGTTCAACATTGTACCTTTTTGTAAGGTGACTTTGCGAGCCCAGAAAGTTACCATATGCATAACATGATGATTTAGTATTAGTATTATAATTATTGTTTGAACACACAGGGAAATATGAGTTAGCATATGACTGCCTTTGAAGATGGAAAGTAATGACAGCAACTCATACTATTTCACTTTGTTTTTCTGCTTTCTTTTAACTTAAGAAAATGACTAGTTAGGCTATAGTCCTGCAAAGTTGATCTCTATTTTTTGTTTGAAAAAAAAAAAAACATCTTGCACACATTTTAGTACTGCCAAAATTCTCTCCCTTTTTTACCCGCAACAGCTTCTTCCTTCAGCCCAGACGTAGGACTACTGCTATGTATAATTCACACACTTTTCAAAGTGTTATTGACGAGCTCCAGCGGCCTCCGAAATCACAGTCAAATTTCTCACCAAAAGTAACAAGATAGTGGCAGACCTGCACTTCTTGAAGTTATTTTCACATATTCGACAGTGTATTGCTCCTTTTCTCATGTGATTCCTATGCATTAGACTTATGTGCTTTTATCCTTTGCCGCAGTTAAACACTGCAGATTTGTCGTGAGTAGAAAGTTATTACCTTGACCTGTTTCAACAGTAACTTCCATCTTCCCCTGAAGTGTTTGATGTAATGTAATGTTTTAACAAATACAATGTTAAACATCTCTGAGAATAATCATAATGATTAATATTGACAACAAATTTGTATTTTTCCTTCCACACATTTGATATTACTGGGGACAGACCTCCCATGCAATATATTGTTTTTTGCTGTTTAAAAAAGTACTGCAATTGGTACTGTTGTCATTCCATGTGAGAATTGCCTCAATTGGTTCTTATTGTAAGTAAAATAAGCATTGGCAATTGTGTTTTGAGACTGACAAAAGATAAACTCATATTCAAAGAAGGATTCCACAGACACTTCGGTCTGTAGGAGAAATATGTCAAAGTCTAGCATTTACTTCAAGCAGTTAACCCTGATCATTGATTTACGTTAGAAATGTATCAGTGGAAAACAATACTTTATATTTTCTATTGTGTGGTTAATGGCATTACTCCTCTTTGTAAAAAATCTCAAAGCACAGATAGATAAACACGAAAAATCTCAAAGCAAGCAACGGTTGTTGTGATAGGCTCCACATAAACCAGAGCAAGAATCCTTGCTCGTTAGAAAGCAATAGGTTGGAATGACATCCCAAATGCCCATAGTTTTACATGTGGTGGAAGGCCACTGATAAAATATGGTAAACATGGGTAACTGTCAGAGTCAAACTTCTCATTTTTGTATAGCTAATATACAGTATCTGTAATCATCGGCCATCACATGCATTGGAATTTAATCTAATTCACAATCAAAATTGGTATCTGGGTGAACATTTATACATTTTATTATCGAATATTTTCTTACAAAAAATTCCTTTCTCTGTAGGGTGTGATACGTTAATAAGGTATTAACCTATGAATACATCCCAAAAATCAAATCCGCGTGGATTTGAAAGTGTTTTGTCTTTATAAAACTAAACAATTCATCAGTCCATCGGCCAAAAGTAAATGGTGCGACAACATGTTATTACCACATTTATACCTGTCACCCAATCAATTTATTGACGAGACTTACCTAATATTGGCCTTTAATCAACGGACTGTATACCCTTATCCTAATACATCCTAATGGCTAAAAGGCGATTTCCCCAAAGCCGTAGCCACATTTTCCGCTCTCCTCTGTTTTTCCACCCCCCCTCTTTTCCCAGCAGAGGAAGTGGGCATGTAGGCCCAATATATATCATGCATTTTGAAGCGCCTGGGCTGAGCCAGAGACCAGCTCTTTTCCCTCTGTGGCTCCACACCCATGCAGCGGCGATCGGTCCTTCCACTTAGAGAATGACACACACATACTGTACACAGCAGCTCATCCGTATTGTCAGCGCAGCGCAGGCCTCGGGTGGACCTGCAGCGAGTCTATCAGAGTGAGGGAATACACACGCCCGACTTTGGCTTCTCAGGACAAAGGTGTGAGAGATTGCAAGTACACGTGAGTATGTGGAATGTGTGAGTATGCAACATCTGTTTATGGGAACAGATAGATTTGGGTGTGCCGGCGGCACAGGATTTGTATTTTGAAAAGTTATTTGTTTATAAAGTTTTCTTACTTGCTTACTTACTTAAAGTTTGTTGAAAATATTTGGGATTGAATTGATTTGGTGCACATTAAAACTTTAGATGCGAATGTAGCTGTTTTGATGGGTTAGGTAGTTGTTCAATTTGCTACAGAATGCAGGACACTTTTCTATACAGCAACCGGGGCTTCCATAAAGTTTGCACATGTTTCTTATAAAGATGTTTTGTTTTGTTTTGTTTCACTTACGATTGTCGTTGATTCATTAGGTCCTTCTATCCTTACGTTTATTGAACTCCACTTTTTGTCCTTTTCCACTTACATGTCGGTGGTGGTGACCAGAAATATGGAAAAATAACTAACGTATACAATTGATTTATTGAGTTTTAAACATATATATATAATTCAATAAGCAGGCCAAACAGGAAATTAGACTTTACTGTAATCACATCTGCTCACCATCGATCAAACTGAGACTTGACCTAAGCCTCATATTTGGACGATGGGCTGCCCGATAGTGGTCACTGCTCCAGACTGGCCGCACTAGTGACATTGGAGGAGGGGTAAAAAAAGCAAAATCTGAATTGGCTACAGGGAAAATGAAGCTTATTGATTTTGATAAGAATTAAACACAAAAAATAGAATAGAATCACTGTTCTCTGTCTCTTCAGTAAGCAACAAGATGGGAGTAATATCTGGATTTTAGTTATGGGACAACTGCCCAGTTATATGCAGTTATATGAGTTAAAAGATTTGGTTTTATACCTGTTTTTTTTTCCTTTTTTGCACTAAAGGATTGGTTTTTACTTGTGTGTGTGTGTGTGTGCATTTAGGTCTTGGTGAATGTATTTTATAGTCTATGAGATCATGTTTATTAACTCATTGCCTGCAGCCTATTTCAGAACAGGTACTCCCTATTTCCGAAACAGGTACTCCAATATTGCCAGCAGTTTCTGATGATTTTTATAGATTTTTCAAGACCCACAGAATATTGTGTACTATGACTATCTGAAATCCGAAACCAGATTCTGAAAGAATAGACTGTCTACTTTCATCAGCAAAAAGAATTTTGTTTCTAGCTTGTAATCCCCAGTTGAGTAGAGGGAAGTTTTACTGAAATCACCAAAAAGCTGAGAAAAAGAGGCACAACAAGTGCATCTAGCTGTTTTCAAACCATTCAGAGAGCGCCTGCTGCCACCTGCTGGCTCGATTCAATATGCTCTCAAGCTTATCCCCAAACATATTAGATATAATAGACATCTGGGAACATGAAAATAGCGGAAAACGCAATAGTGCGTCAATGGCAGGCAACGGGCCATGTAAAATTCATTTGCGGGCCGGATTTGGCCCGCGGGCCCTTGACTTTGACACCTGTGTTCTACTATATCTCAGTGTATAAACCCTCTTCTTCTTCTACTATATCTCCGTGTATAAACCACTTCTTCTTGCTACTATATCTCCGTGTAAAAACCGCTTCTTCTACTATATCTCTGTGTATAAACCACTTCTTCTTCTACTATATCTCCGTGTATAAATCACTTCTTCTACTATATCTCTGTGTATAAACCGCTTCTTCTTCTACTATATCTCTGTGTATAAACCACTTCTTCTTCTACTATATCTCCGTGTATAAACCACTTCTTCTTCTACTATATCTCCGTGTATAAACCACTTCTTCTACTATATCTCTGTGTATAAACCTCTTCTTCTTCTACTATATCTCCGTGTATAAACTTCTTCTACTATATCTCTGTGTATAAACCACTTTCTTCTACTATATCTCTGTGTATAAACCACTTCTTCTACTATATCTCTGTGTATAAACCACTTCTTCTACTATATCTCCGTGTATAAACCACTTCTTCTTCTACTATATCTCCGTGTATAAACCCTACTTCTTCTTCTACTATATCTCTGTGTATAAACCACTTCTTCTTCTACTATATCTCTGTGTATAAACCACTTCTTCTTCTACTATATCTCCGTGTATAAACTTCTTCTACTATATCTCTGTGTATAAACCACTTCTTCTTCTACTATATCTCTGTGTATAAACCACTTCTTCTTCTACTATATCTCCGTGTATAAACCATACTTCTTCTTCTACTATATCTCTGTGTATAAACCACTTCTTCTTCTACTATATCTCCGTGTATAAACTTCTTCTACTATATCTCTGTGTATAAACCACTTCTTCTTCTACTATATCTCCGTGTATAAACTTCTTCTACTATATCTCTATGTATAAACCACTTCTTCTTCTACTATATCTCCGTGTATAAACTTCTTCTACTATATCTCTGTGTATAAACCACTTCTTCTTCTACTATATCTCCGTGTATAAACTTCTTCTACTATATCTCTGTGTATAAACCACTTCCACTACTAATCTCTCCGTGTATAAACTTCTTCTACTATATCTCTGTGTATAAACCACTTCTTCTTCTACTATATCTCTGTGTATAAACCACTTCTTCTTCTACTATATCTCCGTGTATAAACTTCTTCTACTATATCTCTGTGTATAAACCACTTCTTCTTCTACTATATCTCTGTGTATAAACTTCTTCTACTATATCTCTGTGTATAAACCACTTCTTCTTCTACTATATCTCTGTGTATAAACCTCTTCTTCTTCTACTATATCTCCGTGTATAAACCCGGCAGACTGCACCGCCAGGACACGTCACATCCTACGTTTGTTATTCACGCCACTGCCCTGACGTCATATGAAACCCAAGAATAGATCCTGGCCTGTTCCAAAGCTACATGTGAAGAACCCAGTGGCCCGGGGCTTGAGGGGCGAGGGGCGGGGGCGGGGCTCGGGGGGCGGGGCTCAGGGGGCGGGGCTCAGGGGGCGGGGCTCAGGGGGCGGGGGCTCTAAGCTTTCATATCGCCACAGATTTGAAGTGCGTAAGAGTTTGCCTCAAAGCAGAACGTGTTGGAATGATAGGATTGTTTAATTATCGGGCAGCGCGGTCTATTCTACTGCGAGACCTTTCTGTGGGGAGTATGCATGTTCTCCCCGTGTCTATGTAGGTATCCTCCAGGTGCTCCGGTTTCCCCTACCGGCGTGTGACTCCTGTAGGCGACCTCGCTCCCATCTCTCTGTGGAGTGGGAGACAGATGCGCTCTTTGTGAGTCTGGTCTGTGAGAGGCGCTACATAAATAAATATTACTCACTTATTTATGAAACTGACTGTTTAGAAAGACACCTCCTGGTCACACGAGCTAACAACTGATACTGTGATATTTAGTGTATTTGTGGTTAATTACTTCATTGGTATTTATTAAACACTTAATTGTCCTTATTCTACATGCCAGAGAGAGAGAGAGACAGAGAGAGAGAGACTGACACAGAGAGACACAGAGAGAGACAGAGAGAGAGAGACTGACACAGAGAGACACAGAGAGAGACAGAGAGGGAGAGACTGACACAGAGAGACACAGAGAGAGACAGAGAGAGAGAGACTGACACAGAGAGACACAGAGAGAGACAGAGAGAGAGAGACTGACACAGAGAGACACAGAGAGAGACAGAGAGAGAGAGACTGACACAGAGAGACAGAGAGGGAGAGACTGACACAGAGAGACACAGAGAGAGACAGAGAGAGAGAGACTGACACAGAGAGACACAGAGAGAGACAGAGAGAGAGAGACTGACACAGAGAGACACAGAGAGAGACAGAGAGGGAGAGACTGACACAGAGAGACACAGAGAGAGACAGAGAGAGAGAGACTGACACAGAGACACAGAGAGAGACAGAGAGGGAGAGACTGACACAGAGAGACACAGAGAGAGACAGAGAGAGAGAGACTGACACAGAGAGACACAGAGAGAGACAGAGAGAGAGAGACTGACACAGAGAGACAGAGAGGGAGAGACTGACACAGAGAGACACAGAGAGAGACAGAGAGGGAGAGACTGACACAGAGAGACACAGAGAGAGACAGAGAGAGAGAGACTGACACAGAGAGACACAGAGAGAGACAGAGAGGGAGAGACTGACACAGAGAGACACAGAGAGAGACAGAGAGAGAGAGACTGACACAGAGAGACACAGAGAGAGACAGAGAGGGAGAGACTGACACAGAGAGACACAGAGAGAGAGACAGAGAGAGAGAGACTGACACAGAGAGACACAGAGAGAGACAGAGAGGGAGAGACTGACACAGAGAGACACAGAGACAGAGAGGGAGAGACTGACACAGAGAGACACAGAGAGAGACAGAGAGGGAGAGACTGACACAGAGAGAGAGACAGAGAGAGACAGAGAGGGAGAGACTGACACAGAGACACAGAGAGAGACAGAGAGGGAGAGACTGACACAGAGAGACAGAGAGGGAGAGACTGACACAGAGAGACACAGAGAGAGACAGAGAGAGAGAGACTGACACAGAGAGACACAGAGAGAGACAGAGAGAGAGAGACTGACACAGAGAGACACAGAGAGAGACAGAGAGGGAGAGACTGACACAGAGAGACACAGAGAGAGACAGAGAGGGAGAGACTGACACAGAGAGACACAGAGAGAGACAGAGAGAGAGAGACTGACACAGAGAGACACAGAGAGAGACAGAGAGAGAGAGACTGACACAGAGAGACACAGAGAGAGACAGAGAGGGAGAGACTGACACAGAGAGACACAGAGAGAGACAGAGAGAGAGAGACTGACACAGAGAGACACAGAGAGAGACAGAGAGAGAGAGACTGACACAGAGAGACACAGAGAGAGACAGAGAGAGAGAGACTGACACAGAGAGACAGAGAGGGAGAGACTGACACAGAGAGACACAGAGAGAGACAGAGAGAGAGAGACTGACACAGAGAGACACAGAGAGAGACAGAGAGAGAGAGACTGACACAGAGAGACACAGAGAGAGACAGAGAGGGAGAGACTGACACAGAGAGACACAGAGAGAGACAGAGAGGGAGAGACTGACACAGAGAGAGAGACAGAGAGAGACAGAGAGGGAGAGACTGACACAGAGACACAGAGAGAGACAGAGAGGGAGAGACTGACACAGAGAGACAGAGAGGGAGAGACTGACACAGAGAGACACAGAGAGAGACAGAGAGAGAGAGAGACTGACACAGAGAGACACAGAGAGAGACAGAGAGAGAGAGACTGACACAGAGAGACACAGAGAGAGACAGAGAGGGAGAGACTGACACAGAGAGACACAGAGAGAGACAGAGAGAGAGAGACTGACACAGAGAGACACAGAGAGAGACAGAGAGGGAGAGACTGACACAGAGAGACACAGAGAGAGACAGAGAGGGAGAGACTGACACAGAGAGAGAGACAGAGAGAGACAGAGAGAGAGAGACTGACACAGAGAGACACAGAGAGAGACAGAGAGGGAGAGACTGACACAGAGAGACACAGAGAGAGACAGAGAGGGAGAGACTGACACAGAGAGACACAGAGAGAGACAGAGAGGGAGAGACTGACACAGAGAGACACAGAGAGAGACAGAGAGGGAGAGACTGACACAGAGAGACACAGAGAGAGACAGAGAGGGAGAGACTGACACAGAGAGAGAGACAGAGAGGGAGACTGATAAACAGACAGAGGTGGAGACAGACATACACAGAGAGAGAGACTGACACACAGACAGACAGAGAGAGAAAGAGACAGACACAGAGATAGAGACACAGAGAGACAGACACGGACACACAGAGAGAGAGAGAGACAGACACAGAGACAGAGAGAGAGAGAGAGAAAGAGACAGAGATCGACACGGACACACAGAGAGAAAGACAGAGAGAGAGTGACAGACACACAGAGATAGACACGGACACACAGAGAGAGAGACCGACACTTTTCCATGTGGGTTACAGTTAGTTTTACTCTAATTAGCTCTTCATTAGCTGTTAATCCAAACTTTTACCCAGATATGTTTCCATTCCAAACCCAGTTTAAATCCACCCAGACTCGTCCTGGTCCTCGGCTCTGGGACCTCTGACCCGTCCAGATGTGACGCAGGGCCTCAGCTGTCTCACATCTGAAACGGGTCAATGTCGTATTAGCTAAACTTTTATTCTGGGTCCAGTCCTGACCTTCCCCCGAGTCTCAAACCCGGTCAGACCAGTGCGGACCCGGACTGGTTTTACATACTGTTGTTGCAGGCGTTATCATTATCTAAATAACAAAAGAAAAGCATCCTCTTGTATCAATAACTAGTCCCCGGAGTGAGGCCAGGATTAAGTGGTTTTCAGTTAAAAAGGTCTCCAGTGGCACCGAGGCCAAAGGGGCGGGGCCAGGGGGCTCTTAAATCCCTTTTTAATTGGTGTCCAGGGAGAAGGGGGCGGAGTCAGCTGGCTGTTAATTAAAGCAGGAAGTCCCCATTAGACCAGAGCAGGCGGGACTCGGGTTTACAGCCTGGACCTCAGGGACTCAGCGGATCTCTGCAGGGACTCGGACTGCAACAGTTTTTACGTCTCAGAGGGACTTATGAAAGCAGTTTATCTGTATAGCACAGTTCATACACGAGGGCAACGGGAGGAGAAAGAAACGGTCGACACGGCGATAAATCATGAAACATCAGTGAATTAGAAAGATACACATCTGTTTTTATCCTGGATTTTCACATCGTCAGAGAAGGAGCCTGTCTCACATTGTCAGGAAGACTGTTCCAGGTTTAGTGGCAAAAATCTAGAACACTGCTTCCATTTGTTTAGTTCTGAGTCTGGGATCAGCAGGAGACCAGTCCCTGAGAGACCAGAGAGAGACCAGAGAGAGACCAGAGAGAGAGACCAGAGGGTGAGACCAGAGGGTGAGACCAGAGAGAGACCAGAGAGAGACCAGAGAGAGACCAGAGAGAGACCAGAGAGACCAGAGAGAGACCAGAGAGAGACCAGAGAGAGACCAGAGAGAGACCAGAGAGAGACCAGAGAGAGACCAGAGAGAGACCAGAGAGAGACCAGAGAGAGACCAGAGAGAGACCAGAGAGAGACCAGAGAGAGAGAGACCAGAGAGAGAGAGACCAGAGAGAGAGAGACCAGAGAGAGAGAGACCAGAGAGAGAGAGACCAGAGAGAGAGACCAGAGAGAGACCAGAGAGAGACCAGAGAGAGACCAGAGAGAGACCAGAGAGAGACCAGAGAGAGAGAGACCAGAGAGAGAGAGACCAGAGAGAGAGAGACCAGAGAGAGAGAGACCAGAGAGAGAGACCAGAGAGAGACCAGAGAGAGACCAGAGAGAGACCAGAGAGAGAGAGACCAGAGAGAGAGAGACCAGAGAGAGAGAGACCAGAGAGAGAGAGACCAGAGAGAGAGAGACCAGAGAGAGAGAGACCAGAGAGAGAGAGACCAGAGAGAGAGAGACCAGAGAGAGAGAGACCAGAGAGAGAGAGACCAGAGAGGGAGAGACCAGAGAGGGAGAGACCAGAGAGGGAGAGACCAGAGAGGGAGAGACCAGAGGGAGAGACCAGAGGGAGAGACCAGAGGGAGAGACCAGAGGGAGAGCAGAGGGAGAGACCAGAGGGAGAGACCAGAGGGAGAGACCAGAGAGAGAGACCAGAGAGAGAGACCAGAGAGAGAGACCAGAGGGAGAGACCAGAGGGAGAGACCAGAGGGAGAGACCAGAGGGAGAGACCAGAGGGAGAGACCAGAGGGAGAGACCAGAGGGAGAGACCAGAGGGTGAGACCAGAGGGTGAGACCAGAGGGTGAGACCAGAGGGTGAGACCAGAGGGTGAGACCAGAGGGTGAGAGACACCAGAGAGAGAGAGAGACACCAGAGAGAGAGAGAGACACCAGAGAGAGAGAGAGAGACCAGAGACCGAGACCAGAGAGAGAGACCAGAGAGAGAGACCAGAGGGAGAGACCAGAGGGAGAGACCAGAGGGAGAGACCAGAGGGAGAGACCAGAGGGAGAGACCAGAGGGAGAGACCAGAGAGAGAGAGCTGTGGACTTGACACTTCTGTAGTTTTCCGCTGCCTTCCTCCACGCTGTGATGTCACATGAATCCAAACTATTATTTTTGGCAAATTCTCAAATTATAATCTTTGCTCCGTCTTGGATTTAAATATTATAAACACAAACGTTATTTCCACTGGTGCTGGATCATAGTGGACCAGGATCAGGACCAGGACCAGGACCGGAACCAGGACCGGGACCGGAACCAGGACCAGGACCGGGACCGGGACCAGGTTTGATTTTATAAGCCGGTTCTCAAGATCAGGTTCAAGGGTCATGACTCAGGCTCAGTGAGGATTCTACTGTAGATGATCCTCCTCCTCCCCATCCTCCTCTTTCTCCTCCCACTCCTCCTTCTTCCCCTTCTCCATCTCCTCATTCTCCTCCTGCTTCTCCTCCTTTATCTTCTCCCTCCTCCTCCGCTCCCCCTCCCCACCCTTCCTCCTCTTCCTCCTCCTTCTCCCTCTCACCTTCCTCATCCTGCCCCATCTCCTCATTCCCCTCCTGCTTCTACTCCTCTCCCTCCTCCTCCTCCTTTATCCCCCCCCCCCCTCAGACAGCAGGTATGCGTGTGTTCTCCAGACTCTTGCTGAATATCAATGAACCCGCGGCCGGTCCTCACACACGCTCAGGGGCCACGGAGGTCAGAGGCAGAGTCAATCATGGAGGTGTGTGTGTGTGTCTCTGTGTGTGTGAGTGTGTGTCTCTGTCTCTCTGTGTGTGTGTCTGTCTCTCTCTCCCTGTCTGTCTGTGTGTGTGTGTGTCTCTGTGTGTGTGTGTGTGTGTGTGTGTGTGTGAGTGTGTGTCTCTGTCTCTCTGTGTGTGTGTCTGTGTCTCTCTCTCCCTGTCTGTCTGTGTGTGTGTGTGTGTGTGTGTGTGTGTGTGTGTGTCTGTGTGTGAGTGTGTGTCTCTATGTGTCTTTGTCTCTCTGTGAGTGTGTCTGCATGTGTGTGTCTGTGTCTCTCTGTCCCTGTGTGTTTCTGTGTGTGAGTTTTTGTTTGTATTGGGTCTGTGTCTTTCTCTGTGTGTGTGTGTGTCTGCGTGTGTGTGTGAGTTTTTGTTTGTATTGTCTGTGTCTTTCTCTCTGTGTGTGTCTGTGTGTGTGTTTCCACCGTGTTCAGGGTCTTCGTATGGTAGTTTGGACTCGCACACAGGACTGGTGTATGTTGTGTATGTGGAGAAAACATAGAAAATCTAAAGAGATGTTTTTTTTCTCGTATTGACAGAGACAATGTTATGTTTTTATTCTTATTCCACAAATACTTTTAAATATGAACTGATGAAAACCTGAGCAGGACCTGCCAGTGGAGAGTGTGTGTCTCTCCACGGCTCTGTGTGTTAAAACTGGTGAAACACACACACACACACACACACACATACACGTTTTTGTTACCTGGTGGGTCCCTTTGACAGGGCCGTTCAGAATGGGACCCATAGACATAATCTTTTTTTACCAAGACTTTAACTAATACAAAACAGTCAATAGAAACCAAACAACTATTTTAAAGGAATTTTATTTTAGATTTTGTTTTCGAATTGCAGTGATTCTATTTTTGACATAGAATTTAATGCCACTCCATGTCCGATGTCTAAGGTCATCTGGTGAGGCATTAATGCAGGCCAGGCAGTGAGACTTCCCAGGGACCTTTCCAGTCTGTATGAAAGGTGTCATGGTCTTCTCCACAGCCTTCACCTCAGATGCAGACCATGGCTTTCTTACACGTTCTAGGGAGAGAAATAAAAATATATTAGCAATATACACTCCCAGGGTGAGGACCAAGCAGCCTGGCTGTAATCCCCCACCTGGTACACTTACCAGAAGGGGCACTGCCACTACCATGGGGTGCATCTGGATGAATGGTTGAAGGTTCTCCGCTTGAAGTTTCTTTTAGCCCGTCCGTTTGTGAGAGGATCTCTACTGCTCTCCCTGTCGCACAGAAAATAAAAATACAAGTGGCCTTTAGGGGAAAAAAATCATACATATTTTAATAATATCAAGAATTACCTTCAGGCTCAATTTGTATCTGGTCGAGGCTCTTTCCTTCGAATTCCGTCACTCTTCCCTGCTCCATGGCCATCAACACTTTGCTGATTTTGGCCAGCTCCAGTGTCCCCTCTGGTAGTCTGTAATATTGCCTGTGGATGCGAATGTCATGGCCGAGGAAGTTGGCAAGTATGTCCATCTCATTCTCTTTCATATTGAGAACTGTAGACATAGTAGCTATGTGCTTTCTAAGTTTGGTTGAGGATAGCATCTCTGGATGCACCGCACCACATTCTTTGGCTACCTGGCGTAGGGAGTCTGATCCCCTGATGTGGGTGTCTGCGCCCGGGCGGGAAAAGAAGTATGGGTTATGGTCAGAGATGGAACAGGCCCTTCTGTTCTCCACCAGCACCTCCATCGAAGCAATCATTTCAGGAGTCAAAAGAACCGGCACTTTCCGACTTCTTTTCCCTTTAATTTCAATGCGTTGAAAATGCTGACACAGCTTTTTCTCAAGTTGGGACAGTCCCAGAGCAATGTCAGAATGGATCCCAGTCTTACTTCTTAAGGTAAAGGCTGTCAGTGGCATCTTTGAAACCTCACCTTCCCTTCTTCGATTGAAAATGATGACCTCACAAAGAGTCAAAACTGCCAGTTTAGACCAATGCTTAGACGTTGGCTCACTTATTAGGGTTTGCACATATTCAGGTCGACATACCTCAATATGTGCATGCATGGCTCTAACGTCCTCAGTCAGAGGGAGCAGGTCCGGAGTGTTCCACTTGGCTTGCCGGAGGGTCTGTAGGGCAGCAGAAGAAACACAGACGTCCCACCTCTTCTCAAAAAGCAGCCGGCTTCGTTGGAGGTTTTTAATAAATAGTTCATCAACACAATGCTCCATTTTTGAGTCACATTCAAGAATATCTGCTAGCTTTCTGAGGCTATGGCCGAGTTTGAGGGCCAAGGATGGAGTCTTGTATTGATTTGTTTCCTCATCATATCCAGCCACAGACCTGACTGCATCAATCACATGGTTAAAGTTGGAAGGAATAAAGAAATCCTTAATTGTTTTCAGTTTCCCTGCGGTTTTTGCTTCGTTAATTAACCTACCGACTTCTCTCATTTTCTGCCTAATGTAATCATGCTTAGTCTTATCATGCCCGTGTTTTAAGTACAGGTGCTCTCCGAGTCTCAGAATCCCCTTTTATGCTTTGACAACACCCGTGACCTCATCCTGATGCATTGCCGAAATTAAAGACCACAGCTTTTTGCTGATGCCCTCCGGTACAGGCTGGGCTAGGGAGCAGAGGGACTGGACCCTACTTCTACCTGGTTTAGCCTGGGCATCTTTCTGTGAAAGCCGGCACCTGGCCACATGCCTCCACAGCGACTTTCGCTTAAGCAATGCCCCACAGTCTATACAGTGCAAAAACTCACTGGATTTAACTGGGGAATTTGGCTGTTTAGCTGGGACTAAAGTTCCAATGCCGGCCTTTAAAACCTCAAAATTGTGCTCACGGTTTCCACTATTCCTGATCAAATCAAACTGAAGTTTACGTGCTTTAGATTTCACAGGTAGAGCCAATGCTCTGGCTACGTCACTTTCATTTCCATGTTTTCTAGTCAAATGACGGGACATTTTGTGGCAGGACATTGAACAGTAGAGGCAGAAGTGTCTCTTGCTGTATACTCGCCCCCCATTTTTCTTCTTTTGCAGCTGCATGATAACAATCTTATTTGCCTTTGGTTCGTCACTTTCCGAGTCTTGAAGAAAAGTGTTTTTGATTTTTCTTTTTCCATACTTTTTTACAGGTTTCTTCTTGACAGTTAAATCGTCAGAATCTGAGTCGACTTCATCAATTAGGGACTCTTGACTAAGCTGCACAAACAACAAATAATTTGTAATCATTCTATATAACAATTTGAAGTCATGACTTGTAGTCAGCACTTACCAGTGGTTTGTAAGCGTGCGCTTCAGTGTGCTCCTCCATGATTTCTTGCAGCCTAATGAACCACACACTTTGCACCTTTTTCTAGCCTGACACCTGATTTCCTCTGTTGTGCTGCTCCATGATTGGCTCCAGCCTGCTGGACTGAAATTGCCCCAGTGTGCCCCTCCTTGATATCCCGCAACCCACCACCAGGGTTCCGACACATAACACACTTTTTTCAGGAAAGTAAACCTCCAGGGGTCCTTTCCATATTTTTACAGAGACTGCATAAGGACCGTTAGAAAAGCATTACCCATTGATTATTAAGCTTGGACCAGTGGGGTCCGGTGTTCGGGCCCCACCACGTAAAACCAGTCCCCATGACGTGAGTGGAATCTCAGGTTATGGAACCCACCAGGAGTTGAAAACAAGTGCACACACACACACACACACACACACACCGATGCATGCTAACAGGAGTGGGCCACATACGCATTTCTCTGCCTCCTCCTCTCGAGCCCCCTGTGCTGTCGTCTGTGCGTTCAATAAATTGATAAAAATAAGAATGTCTGTGTAACAAGGACCATTACTTTAGTCTTTTATCACTACCTGTTTCTTTGTTTTGAGAGCTGTCGACTTTACCCTAGCTTAGAGGTAACAAGGCTAATCAAAACAGCTAACGGCTAAAGTTAGCTCATCGTTTCAATTCAAGCCGCCTCCTTTTTTATTCTCATCCGATGTGTTGGTACAGAATGTTGTGTTATTGAGCAAAAATGGAGCACACTCTAAGTTTAAAGTCAGAAATATTTGATAGATTTTTGGCGGCGTCAGTGCCTCTGAGAGTGAAGTCTATTTGCTCGATGTGACGGAGTAAAAGTAAAAAGATAATATGCCACAGGTTTATTCAGATAAGTCTCTGTCTCTGGGCCTCAGGAACGAGGACTGGAACCTCACTTTTGTTCTGGTTAAGTTAGAGAGAGGTTGCAGTTAAAAAGATTGATCTGGTGTCATCAGGAAATATCAGCATAATTGTAGAAGCTAATCCCATGTCTCCTGATGACAAGAGAGAGTACATGTACAAGTTAAAAAGAACTGGGCCTAGAATCGAACCCTGGGGCACGCCACATGTTACGGACCTGAGAGGAGCAGGTCCCCAGACTTTCCATGAATCGTCTGTTTGGGGAATCATACTTGAATCTAAAACCTTTGAAAGAGCAGTCTCTGTGCTCCGAGTCTGAACCCTGAGGACCGAGTCTGAACCCTGAACCTGAGGACCGAGTCTGCACCCTGAGGACCAAGTCTGCACCCTGAGAGGACCGAGTCTGCACCCTGAGGACCGAGTCTGCACCCTGAGGACCGAGTCTGAACCCTGAGGACCGAGTCTGAACCCTGAGGACCGAGTCTGAACCCTGGGGGCCGAGTCTGAACCCTGAGGGCCGAGTCTGAACCCTGAGGGCCGAGTCTGAACCCTGAGGGCCGAGTCTGAACCCTGAGGGCCGAGTCTGAACCCTGAGGGCCGAGTCTGAACCCTGAGGGCCGAGTCTGAACCCTGAAGGCCGAGTCTGAACCCTGAGGGCCGAGTCTTCTGAACCCTGAGGACCGAGTCTTCTGAACCCTGAGGACCGAGTCTGAACTCTGAGGACCAATTCTTACAGGGTTTACTACTTGTAATTTGGACAAAAACAATTGCATTTCTTCAGAAGCTGTATTCGTGTATATCCAGAATTGCCTGCACCATGTGTATAAGTTTGTCTGGAACATGGTGTGGGGGAATGGGATCCAAAAACACATGTTCATAAATCAGTAGTACTTCCTTGGGTGAAGACAAACAGACGTGTTACACACAGTAGTTTTAGGAGTTGGCTGCATATAGGCTGATGTCGGGACCAGTGCAGTATATGGCCTTGTCAGGATTGTCCCCAGAAAATACATGAACCCAGCAAGAGTGTGTGTGCGTACCTGCCTGTGTATCTCTGTGTGTGTCTGTGTGTGTGTTTGCGTACCTGCCTGTGTATCTCTGTGTGTGTATGTGTGTTTGTGTGCGTGCCTGCCTGTGTATCTCTGTGTGTGTGTGTGTTTGTGTGTGTGTACTAGCCTGTGTATCTCTGTGTGTGTTTGTGTGTGCCTGCCTGTGTGTGTGTGTGTCTGTGTGTGTATCTATGTGTGTGTGTATCTCTGTGTGTGTGTGTGTGTGTGTACCTGCCTGTGTATCTCTGTGTATGTGTGTGTGTGTGTGTGCCTGACTGTGTATCTCTGTGTGTGTGTGTGTACCTGCCTGTGTATCTCTGTGCGTGTGTTTGTGTGTGTGTACCTGCCTGTGTATCTCTGTGCGTGTGTGGTTGTGTGTGCCTGCGTGTGTATCTCTGTGCGTGTGTGTGTGTGTGCCTGCCTGTGTATCTCTGTGCGTGTGTGTGTGTGTACCTGCCTGTGTATCTCTCTGCGTGTGTGTGTGTGTGTGGTTGTGTGTGCGGGGGGCCGGCAGCTGTCAGGGCTGGAGCAGCAGGCACTAATGAACCAGATGAATAGTGCAAAAACTCCCAAATACAAACAGGACAGTTGACATTTTTCATCTGTCAAAAGCAGAAGATGCATGAAAATACGAGCAGCTCCTGTTTAACCCTTTGGCTCCGGGAGTCCTCTGCAGCTGACGCACACAGACGCACACCGACGCACACCGACACACACACACACACACACACACACACACCTCTTTGTCCCCCTCTCTCTGAATGCACATTTCCATACGGGGCAGGGGAGTTCCACGCTGACTTTGTGGCCTTTGTTATAACTAAACAGCTCAAAGAATTGGATTTACATTTATTTTAATCAGTTTTAATCCAAGTTTAGTTTAATTTTTACAGTTTAGGAAAAATATTTGATGCAATTCTTTCTCAAAAATCACAATATCGCAAGTTTATTACAGAGTGAAGTGTGCCAAGCTTTTGTTGACTTTCTGAATCGAGTAAAAAACACATTGATATATTTTTACTTTTCTTTTGTTTACCTTGAAATGTCATGTTTTTCAATTGTTTTAAGCAGTAGTTGACCAATGATTGTTATTCTTTTGTTCACCCAGCAGCCTATCGCAGCATCTCATGATAGTTATTTCTGATTATCGACAACAGTGACGACAAAGAGTCTAGAATATACGTTTTTGGAAATTCAAAGTAATTATACTGAGCTAAAGTTTAATTTTACAGGCAGCTAAGAGTGGGTAAAAGTCTGTGTGTGTGTGTGTGTTGGTCTATGAGTGGGTGTCTCTGTGTGTCTGTGTGTGTGTGTGTGTGTGTGTTGGTCTATGAGTGTGTGTCTCTGTGTGTGTTTGAATGACGTCCTCCCAAATTCTTCAGAAGCTTATCTTCAGTCCAGGAAACAGAGGCTGCACACAGTGTTCTGTCCTTGAGGTCAAAATAATGAAATAATATATTATTTCTGTGTGTGTCTGTGTGTGTGTGTGTGTCTGTATCTGTGTGTGTGTGTGTGTGTCTGTATCTGTCTGTGTGTGTCTCTGTGTGTGTCTGTATCTGTCTGTGTGTGTGTATCTGTGTGTGTGTATCTGTCTGTGTGTGTCTCTGTGTGTGTCTGTATCTGTCTGTGTGTGTCTCTGTGTGTGTCTGTATCTGTATGTGTGTGTCTCTGTGCGTGTGTCTGTATCTGTATGTGTGTGTCTCTGTGCGTGTGTCTGTATCTGTCTGTGTGTGTGTGTCTCTGTATCTGTGTGTGTGTGTCTGTATCTGTCTGTGTGTGTGTGTCTCTGTATCTGTCTGTGTGTGCGTGTGTCTCTGTATCTGTCTGTGTGTGTGTCTGTTCTCTGTCTGTGTGTGTCTCTGTATCTGTCTGTGTGTGTGTCTGCATCTGTCTGTTTGTGTGTGTGTGTCTCTGTATCTGCCTGTGTGTGTGTGTGTCTGTTCTCTGTCTGTGTGTGTCTCTGTATCTGTCTGTGTGTGTGTGTGTCTCTGTATCTGTCTGTGTGTGTGTGTGTGTGTGTCTCTGTGTGTGTGTGTGTCTCTGTATATGTCTATGTGTCTGTATCTGTCTGTGTGTGTTTCTGTGTGTGTCTGTATCTGTCTGTGTGTGTCTCTGTGCGTGTGTCTGTATCTGTCTGTGTGTCTATCTCTGTGTGTGTGTCTGTATCTGTCTGTGTGTGTCTCTGTGCGTGTGTGTGTCTATTATTTACCCCTTAATATCCTACATCCAGATCTTAGATAAGTGTTAGTATTTGCATTGGTTTGGTGTTACTAAATACTCCACATTTCCATGATTGGTTTTAGTCCCATAGATAGACATGACACGACCCGCGACCCGGCAACGGATGAAGCGGAAGAAAATGTATGGAAATAGAATATAGAGAGAGAGATACTTTATTGATCCCTGTCGGAGAAATGCAGGAGTCCAGAGGCAGAAACACAAACACATACAGATTCTAACTAACAACAACAGAACATGTTCACCTCAGACGGACTCGTTGTACAGTCTGACAGCTGCAGGAAGAAAGGCACTGAATGTCTTTTCTTTCACCTCTCTCTGAGCTGTTCTCGTTCTGCTGCTCAGTGGTTTTAAAATAATAATAGAATCGGCGGAGGCTGCTCCGGGCGACTCAGAGGAAGACGACGGTTTAACTGTTTAGCACAAGGTTAACTTCATTATAATAAGTTCTTTAAAGTGTGTTTGCAGAGGAGTTAAAGGGGACATGACGCGGAAAATCTGCGAGTACTTTTCTCACAGTTTTAATTTTGTCAAGAAATGTTAGTCCCACTTTAGTTTAGTCCTCACTAATTAACAGCTAATTGGAGGAGCCTCTAGGTGGAGGTCTGTGCTCTACGAGTGCTTTTTTAAACATAATTATAAGTAGGAACAATCTGCACAAAAAGAAAGACCAAACTCTAAAGTGTCCAACACACCTTTTGGTAAATAGTCTTTTTTGTGTGCACTTAAACTAAGCCTCAAGTACAGTATGTTATTGCACCTGCCCTCAGCCTAAAGTACAGTATGTTATTGCACCTAACCTCAGCCTAAAGTACAGTATGTTATTGCACCTGCCCTCAGCCTAAAGTACAGTATGTTATTGCACCTAACCTCAGCCTAAAGTACAGTATGTTATTGCACCTGCCCTCAGCCTAAAGTAGTCTTTTATTGCACTTGCCCTCAGCCTAAAGTACAGTATGTTATTGCACCTGCCCTCAGCCTAAAGTACAGTATGTTATTGCACCTGCCCTCAGCCTAAAGTACAGTATGTTATTGCACCTGCCCTCAGCCTAAAGTACAGTATGTTATTGCACCTGCCCTCAGCCTAAAGTAGTCTTTTATTGCACTTGCCCTCAGCCTAAAGTACAGTATGTTATTGCACCTGCCCTCAGCCTAAAGTACAGTATGTTATTGCACCTAACCTCAGCCTAAAGTACAGTATGTTATTGCACCTGCCCTCAGCCTAAAGTACAGTATGTTATTGCACCTGCCCTCAGCCTAAAGTAGTCTTTTATTGCACTTGCCCTCAGCCTAAAGTACAGTATGTTATTGCACCTGCCCTCAGCCTAAAGTACAGTATGTTATTGCACTTGCCCTCAGCCTAAAGTACAGTATGTTATTGCACCTGCCCTCAGCCTAAAGTACAGTATGTTATTGCACCTGCCCTCAGCCTAAAGTAGTCTTTTATTGCACTTGCCCTCAGCCTAAAGTACAGTATGTTATTGCACCTGCCCTCAGCCTAAAGTACAGTATGTTATTGCACCTGCCCTCAGCCTAAAGTACAGTATGTTATTGCACCTAACCTCAGCCTAAAGTACAGTATGTTATTGCACCTGCCCTCAGCCTAAAGTAGTCTTTTATTGCACCTGCCCTCAGCCTAAAGTACAGTATGTTATTGCAACTGCCCTCAGCCTAAAGTACAGTATGTTATTGCACCTGCCCTCAGCCTAAAGTACAGTATGTTATTGCACCTGCCCTCAGCCTAAAGTAGTCTTTTATTGCACTTGCCCTCAGCCTAAAGTACAGTATGTTATTGCACCTGCCCTCAGCCTAAAGTACAGTATGTTATTGCACCTGCCCTCAGCCTAAAGTACAGTATGTTATTGCACCTGCCCTCAGCCTAAAGTACAGTATGTTATTGCACCTGCCCTCAGCCTAAAGTAGTCTTTTATTGCACTTGCCCTCAGCCTAAAGTACAGTATGTTATTGCACCTGCCCTCAGCCTAAAGTACAGTATGTTATTGCACCTGCCCTCAGCCTAAAGTACAGTATGTTATTG
>OZ035824.1:2031846-2121846 GCA_964034765.1 Knipowitschia caucasica | reverse complement strand
TTCTGGGTCTAGGTTCTGGGTCTAGGTTCTGGGTCTTGGGTCTAGGTTCTTGGTCTTGGTTCTGGGTCTAGGTTCTGGGTCTTGGTTCTGGGTCTAGGTTCTGGGTCTAGGTTCTGGGTCTTGGTTCTGGGTCTAGGTTCTGGGTCTAGGTTCTGGGTCTTGGTTCTGGGTCTAGGTTCTGGGTCTTGGTTCTGGGTCTAGGTTCTGGGTCTAGATTCTGGGTCTAGGTTCTGGGTCTAGATTCTGGGTCTTGGTTCTGGGTCTTGGTTCTGGGTCTAGATTCTGGGTCTAGGTTCTGGGTCTAGGTTCTGGGTCTTGGGTCTAGGTTCTGGGTCTTGGTTCTGGGTCTAGGTTCTGGGTCTTGGTTCTGGGTCTTGGTTCTGGGTCTAGGTTCTGGGTCTAGGTTCTGGGTCTAGGTTCTGGGTCTTGGTTCTGGGTCTAGGTTCTGGGTCTAGGTTCTGGGTCTAGGTTCTGGGTCTAGGTTCTGGGTCTTGGTTCTGGGTCTAGGTTCTGGGTCTAGGTTCTGGGTCTAGGTTCTGGGTCTAAGTTCTGGGTCTAAGTTCTGGGTCTAGGTTCTGGGTCTAGGTTCTGGGTCTAGGTTCTGGGTCTTGGTTCTGGGTCTTGGTTCTGGGTCTTGGTTCTGGGTCTAGGTTCTGGGTCTAGGTTCTGGGTCTAGGTTCTGGGTCTAGGTTCTGGGTCTAAGTTCTGGGTCTAAGTTCTGGGTCTAGGTTCTGGGTCTAGGTTCTGGGTCTAGGTTCTGGGTCTAGGTTCTGGGTCTAGGTTCCGGGTCTTGGTTCTGGGTCTAGGTTCTGGGTCTAGGTTCTGGGTCTAGGTTCTGGGTCTAGGTTCTGGGTCTAGGTTCTGGGTCTAGATTCTGGGTCTTGGTTCTGGGTCTTGGTTCTGGGTCTAGATTCTGGGTCTAGGTTCTGGGTCTAGGTTCTGGGTCTAGGTTCTGGGTCTTGGTTCTGGGTCTAGGTTCTGGGTCTTGGGTCTAGGTTCTGGGTCTAGGTTCTGGGTCTAGGTTCTGGGTCTAGGTTCTGGGTCTAGGTTGTAGTGTTGGTGTATTTTGCTCATGTTAAACCGATACGTTGGAGCAAAGTCTTGTGATATTTCAGTGCATAATTATCTGTTTCTCTTTCAGGTTTTCTCTGAGTTTACTCCAGAGAAAACATCTGAGGTTTATGTTTTAAAACTTGTATTTGAAGATAATCAGAGAAGAAGTCTGTCTCACATTTTCAGGAAGACAGTTCCAGATTATGGCTGCATGACTCTGAAAGGCTCCCTCCTCACGTTTAGTCCTGACTCTGGGACCAGCAGGAGGCCAGTCCCTGTGCTCCTCAAAGTCCCAGCAGGAGGCCAGTCCCTGTGCTCCTCAGAGTCCCAGCAGGAGGCCAGTCCCTGTGCTCCTCAGAGTCCCAGCAGGAGGCCAGTCCCTGTGCTCCTCAAAGTCCCAGCAGGAGGCCAGTCCCTGTGCTCCTCAGAGTCCCAGCAGGAGGCCAGTCCCTGTGCTCCTCAGAGTCCCAGCAGGAGGCCAGTCCCTGTGCTCCTCAGAGTCCCAGCAGGAGGCCAGTCCCTGTGCTCCTCAGAGTCCCAGCAGGAGGCCAGTCCCTGTGCTCCTCAGAGTCCCAGCAGGAGTCCAGTCCCTGTGCTCCTCAGAGTCCCAGCAGGAGGCCAGTCCCTGTGCTCCTCAGAGTCCCAGCAGGAGGCCAGTCCCTGTGCTCCTCAGAGTCCCAGCAGGAGGCCAGTCCCTGTGCTCCTCAGAGTTGGTTCATATAGATCGAACATGTCACAGATGTACTTTGGTTTGAGGCCATGGAGCGACTTGTTTAAGCCTCAGTTGCAGAGACCTGAGACCAGGACTAATGTGATGGTACTTCCTGGTTCTAGTCAGGACTAATGTGATGGTACTTCCTGGTTCTAGTCCAGGACTAATGTGATGGTACTTCCTGGTTCTACTCAGGACTAATGTGATGGCACTTCCTGGTTCTAGCTCAGTCCTGGGTCTACAGCCTCAGTCCTGGGTCTACAGCCTCAGTCCTGGGTCTACAGCCTCAGTCCTGGGTCTACAGCCTCAGTCCTGGGTCTACAGCCTCAGTCCTGGGTCTACAGCCTCAGTCCTGGGTCTACAGCCTCAGTCCTGGGTCTACAGCCTCAGTCCTGGGTCTACAGCCTCAGTCCTGGGTCTACAGCCTCAGTCCTGGGTCTACAGCCTCAGTCCTGGGTCTACAGCCTCAGTCCTGGGTCTACAGCCTCAGTCCTGGGTCTACAGCCTCAGTCCTGGGTCTACAGCCTCAGTCCTGGGTCTACAGCCTCAGTCCTGGGTCTACAGCCTCAGTCCTGGGTCTACAGCCTCAGTCCTGGGTCTACAGCCTCAGTCCTGGGTCTACAGCCTCAGTCCTGGGTCTACAGCCTCAGTCCTGGGTCTACAGCCTCAGTCCTGGGTCTACAGCCTCAGTCCTGGGTCTACAGCCTCAGTCCTGGGTCTACAGCTCAGTCACAGCCTCCTGGGTCTACAGTCTCAGTCCTGGGTCTACAGCCTCAGTCCTGGGTCTACAGCCTCAGTCCTGGGTCTACAGCCTCAGTCCTGGGTCTACAGCCTCAGTCCTGGGTCTACAGCCTCAGTCCTGGGTCTACAGCCTCAGTCCTGGGTCTACAGCCTCAGTCCTGGGTCTACAGCCTCAGTCCTGGGTCTACAGCCTCAGTCCTGGGTCTACAGCCTCAGTCCTGGGTCTACAGCCTCAGTCCTGGGTCTACAGCCTCAGTCCTGGGTCTACAGCCTCAGTCCTGAGTTCTACAGCCTCAGTCCTGGGTCTACAGCCTCAGTCCTGGGTCTACAGTCTCAGCCCTGGGTCTACAGCCTCAGTCCTGGGTCTACAGCCTCAGTCCTGGGTCTACAGTCTCAGTCCTGGGTCTACAGCCTCAGTCCTGGGTCTACAGCCTCAGTCCTGGGTCTACAGCCTCAGTCCTGGGTCTGCAGCCTCAGTCCTGGGTCTGCAGCCTCAGTCCTGGGTCTACAGCCTCAGTCCTGGGTCTACAGCCTCAGTCCTGGGTCTACAGCCTCAGTCCTGGGTCTACAGCCTCAGTCCTGGGTCTGCAGCCTCAGTCCTGGGTCTACAGCCTCAGTCCTGGGTCTACAGCCTCAGTCCTGGGTCTACAGTCTCAGTCCTGGGTCTACAGCCTCAGTCCTGGGTCTACAGCCTCAGTCCTGGGTCTACAGCCTCAGTCCTGGGTCTACAGCCTCAGTCCTGGGTCTACAGCCTCAGTCCTGGGTCTACAGTCTCAGCCCTGGTCTACAGCCTCAGTCCTGGGTCTACAGCCTCAGTCCTGGGTCTACAGCCTCAGTCCTGGGTCTACAGCCTCAGTCCTGGGTCTACAGCCTCAGTCCTGGGTCTACAGCCTCAGTCCTGGGTCTACAGCCTCAGTCCTGGGTCTACAGCCTCAGTCCTGGGTCTACAGCCTCAGTCCTGGGTCTACAGTCTCAGCCTGGGTCTACAGTCTCAGTCCTGGGTCTACAGCCTCAGTCCTGGGTCTACAGCCTCAGTCCTGGGTCTACAGCCTCAGTCCTGGGTCTACAGCCTCAGTCCTGGGTCTACAGCCTCAGTCCTGGGTCTACAGCCTCAGCCCTGGGTCTACAGCCTCAGCCCTGGGTCTACAGCCTCAGTCCTGGGTCTACAGCCTCAGTCCTGGGTCTACAGCCTCAGTCCTGGGTCTACAGCCTCAGTCCTGGGTCTACAGCCTCAGTCCTGGGTCTACAGCCTCAGTCTACAGCCTCAGTCCTGGGTCTACAGCCTCAGTCCTGGGTCTACAGCCTCAGTCCTGGGTCTACAGCCTCAGTCCTGGGTCTACAGCCTCAGTCCTGGGTCTACAGCCTCAGTCCTGGGTCTACAGCCTCAGTCCTGGGTCTACAGCCTCAGTCCTGGGTCTACAGCCTCAGTCCTGGGTCTACAGCCTCAGTCCTGGGTCTACAGCCTCAGTCCTGGGTCTACAGCCTCAGTCCTGGGTCTACAGCCTCAGTCCTGGGTCTACAGCCTCAGTCCTGGGTCTACAGCCTCAGTCCTGGGTCTACAGCCTCAGTCCTGGGTCTACAGCCTCAGTCCTGGGTCTACAGCCTCAGTCCTGGGTCTACAGCCTCAGTCCTGGGTCTACAGCCTCAGTCCTGGGTCTACAGCCTCAGTCCTGGGTCTACAGCCTCAGTCCTGGGTCTACAGCCTCAGTCCTGGGTCTACAGCCTCAGTCCTGGGTCTGCAGCCTCAGTCCTGGGTCTGCAGCCTCAGTCCTGGGTCTACAGCCTCAGTCCTGGGTCTACAGCCTCAGTCCTGGGTCTACAGCCTCAGTCCTGGGTCTACAGCCTCAGTCCTGGGTCTACAGCCTCAGTCCTGGGTCTACAGCCTCAGTCCTGGGTCTACAGCCTCAGTCCTGGGTCTACAGCCTCAGTCCTGGGTCTACAGCCTCAGTCCTGGGTCTACAGCCTCAGTCTACAGCCTCAGTCCTGGGTCTACAGCCTCAGTCCTGGGTCTACAGCCTCAGTCCTGGGTCTACAGCCTCAGTCCTGGGTCTACAGCCTCAGTCCTGGGTCTACAGCCTCAGTCCTGGGTCTGCAGCCTCAGTCCTGGGTCTGCAGCCTCAGTCCTGGGTCTGCAGCCTCAGTCCTGGGTCTGCAGCCTCAGTCCTGGGTCTGCAGCCTCAGTCCTGGGTCTACAGCCTCAGTCCTGGGTCTACAGCCTCAGTCCTGGGTCTACAGCCTCAGTCCTGGGTCTACAGCCTCAGTCCTGGGTCTACAGCCTCAGTCCTGGGTCTACAGCCTCAGTCCTGGGTCTACAGCCTCAGTCCTGGGTCTACAGCCTCAGTCCTGGGTCTACAGCCTCAGTCCTGGGTCTGCAGCCTCAGTCCTGGGTCTGCAGCCTCAGTCCTGGGTCTGCAGCCTCAGTCCTGGGTCTGCAGCCTCAGTCCTGGGTCTACAGCCTCAGTCCTGGGTCTACAGCCTCAGTCCTGGGTCTACAGCCTCAGTCCTGGGTCTACAGCCTCAGTCCTGGGTCTACAGCCTCAGTCCTGGGTCTACAGCCTCAGTCCTGGGTCTACAGCCTCAGTCCTGGGTCTACAGCCTCAGTCCTGGGTCTACAGCCTCAGTCCTGGGTCTACAGTCTCAGCCCTGGGTCTACAGCCTCAGTCCTGGGTCTACAGCCTCAGTCCTGGGTCTACAGCCTCAGTCCTGGGTCTACAGCCTCAGTCCTGGGTCTACAGCCTCAGTCCTGGGTCTACAGCCTCAGTCCTGGGTCTACAGCCTCAGTCCTGGGTCTACAGCCTCAGTCCTGGGTCTACAGCCTCAGTCCTGGGTCTACAGCCTCAGTCCTGGGTCTACAGCCTCAGTCCTGGGTCTACAGCCTCAGTCCTGGGTCTACAGCCTCAGTCCTGGGTCTACAGCCTCAGTCTTGGGTCTACAGCCTCAGTCCTGGGTCTACAGCCTCAGTCCTGGGTCTACAGCCTCAGTCCTGGGTCTACAGCCTCAGTCCTGGGTCTACAGCCTCAGTCCTGGGTCTACAGCCTCAGTCCTGGGTCTACAGCCTCAGTCCTGGGTCTACAGCCTCAGTCCTGGGTCTACAGCCTCAGTCCTGGGTCTACAGCCTCAGTCCTGGGTCTACAGCCTCAGTCCTGGGTCTACAGCCTCAGTCCTGGGTCTACAGCCTCAGTCCTGGGTCTACAGCCTCAGTCCTGGGTCTACAGCCTCAGTCCTGGGTCTACAGTCTCAGTCCTGGGTCTACAGTCCTGGGTCTACAGCCTCAGTCCTGGGTCTACAGCCTCAGTCCTGGGTCTACAGCCTCAGTCCTGGGTCTACAGCCTCAGTCCTGGGTCTACAGCCTCAGTCCTGGGTCTACAGCCTCAGTCCTGGGTCTACAGCTGAGTGAGTCTGTACCTGTGTGTACCTGTGTGTGTGTGTGTACCTGTGTGTACCTGTGAGTCTGTACCTGTGTGTACCTGTGAGTCCGTACCTGTACTTTCTTCAGGGCCACAGAGGTGTTGTCCAGCAGGTACCTGTGTGTGTACCTGTGTGTCTGTACCTGTGTGTGTGTGTACCTGTGAGTCTGTACCTGTGTGTGTACCTGTGTGTCTGTACCTGTGTGTGTGTGTACCTGTGAGTCTGTACCTGTGTGTGTACCTGTGTGTCTGTACCTGTGTGTGTGTGTACCTGTGAGTCTGTACCTGTGAGTCTGTACCTGTACTTTCTTCAGGGCCACAGAGGTGTTGTCCAGCAGGTACCTGTGTGTGTACCTGTGTGTCTGTACCTGTGTGTGTGTACCTATGTGTACCTGTGAGTCTGTACCTGTGTGTGTACCTGTGTGTCTGTACCTGTGTGTGTGTACCTGTGAGTCTGTACCTGTACTTTCTTCAGGGCCACAGAGGTGTTGTCCAGCAGGTACCTGTGTGTGTACCTGTGTGTCTGTACCTGTGTGTGTGTGTGTACCTGTGTGTACCTGTGAGTCTGTACCTGTGTGTACCTGTGAGTCTGTACCTGTACTTTCTTCAGGGCCACAGAGGTGTTGTCCAGCAGGTACCTGTGTGTGTACCTGTGTGTCTGTACCTGTGTGTGTGTGTACCTGTGAGTCTGTACCTGTGTGTACCTGTGAGTCTGTACCTGTACTTTCTTCAGGGCCACAGAGGTGTTGTCCAGCAGGTACCTAGCCCTGTAGACCTCGCTGAACTGTCCGCGGCCGATCTTCTTCTCGATCTGGAAGTTTGCCAAGGAGTTGTGGCCCATGTCCGGCTGCAGGGGCTTCTGCAGGAGCAACACACGTGGAAGTCATGACGTAAACAATAATAATAATGCATCGGATTTATACAGAGCTTTTCAGACTCTCAAAGTCTCTTCACATCATTATTCTCTCTCTCCAAACACGGTGGTGATAAACTACTGTAGCCACAGCTGCCCTGGGGCACACTGACAGAAGCCCCTCCCACCACCACCAACCATTCACACACACACACCAGACTCATTCTAATGTGGGGGAAGTGTCTTGCTTAAGGACACAACCACAGTTTGGCACTTTACAGCCGCCCCACTGTGGCACCTGCTGTTCCCAGAGGTCTCCCATCACAGCACTAACCAGGCCTTGCCCTGCTTAGCTTCAGTGGTGTGACAGAATATAGCCTGGCCAGTCAGGACTGAGACTATAGGACTGAGGCTGTAGACCCAGGACTGAGGCTGTAGACCCAGGACTGAGGCTGTAGACCCAAGACTGAGGCTGTAGACCCAGGACTGAGGCTGTAGACCCAAGACTGAGGCTGTAGACCCAGGACTGAGACTGTAGACCCAGGACTGAGGCTGTAGACCCAGGACTGAGGCTGTAGACCCAGGACTGAGGCTGTAGACACAGGACTGAGGCTGTAGACCCAGGACTGAGGCTGTAGACCCAAGACTGAGGCTGTAGACCCAGGACTGAGGCTGTAGACCCAAGACTGAGGCTGTAGACCCAGGACTGAGGCTGTAGACCCAGGACTGAGGCTGTAGACCCAGGACTGAGGCTGTAGACCCAGGACTGAGGCTGTAGACCCAGGACTGAGGCTGTAGACACAGGACTGAGGCTGTAGACCCAGGACTGAGGCTGTAGACCCAGGACTGAGGCTGTAGACCCAGGACTGAGGCTGTAGACCCAGGACTGAGGCTGTAGACCCAGGACTGAGGCTGTAGACCCAGGACTGAGGCTGTAGACCCAGGACTGAGGCTGTAGACCCAGGACTGAGGCTGTAGACCCAGGACTGAGGCTGTAGACACAGGACTGAGGCTGTAGACCCAGGACTGAGGCTGTAGACCCAGGACTGAGGCTGTAGACCCAGGACTGAGGCTGTAGACCCAGGACTGAGGCTGTAGACCCAGGACATTGTCTCTGCCTCAAACCCAAATGACAGAGACTGTTGTGGATGTTTTGCCGCCGTTTCCACACTGAGCCTCGGGCGCAGACGGCCGTGACCTTTGCGGGTCTTGGATGAGACTTGGAGACGACGTTAGCGCGACTAAAACCGAGGTGACACATGTTGAAGAGGCCAAAACACAAACTGCACAACAGCAACACAACAACACAGCTCCAGGCAAAAGAAGAAGAACCAGAGGAGATCCTACTGAACCTGGAGGAACTCTGGGTCTCGTTTGATTCTTGGGTTTGGGGAAAAAGATTTGTGGCTAATTGTAAATGTTGACATAAAAAGGTAAAGAAACGCAATGAATAAATGGATCTGCCTCAGTCCTGGGTCTACAGCCTCAGTCCTGGGTCTACAGCCTCAGTCCTGGGTCTACAACCTCAGTCCTGGGTCTACAGCCTCAGTCCTGGGTCTACAGCCTCAGTCCTGGGTCTACAGCCTCAGTCCTGGGTCTACAGCCTCAGTCCTGGGTCTACAGCCTCAGTCCTGGGTCTACAGCCTCAGTCCAGGGTCTACAGCCTCAGTCCTGGGTCTACAGCCTCAGTCCAGGGTCTACAGCCTCAGTCCTGGGTCTACAGCCTCAGTCCTGGGTCTACAGCCTCAGTTCAGGGTCTACAGCCTCAGTCCTGGGTCTACAGCCTCAGTCCAGGGTCTACAGCCTCAGTCCTGGGTCTACAGCCTCAGTCCAGGGTCTACAGCCTCAGTCCTGGGTCTACAGCCTCAGTCCAGGGTCTACAGCCTCAGTCCAGGGTCTACAGCCTCAGTCCTGGGTCTACAGCCTCAGTCCAGGGTCTACAGCCTCAGTCCTTCAAAGATGACTGCCATGAAATTAATTGAATTAAAATTGCAGTAAAAGTAAGAATACCCAGGTACTCCGCAGGTTCACGGGGGGAGGGCGGAGCGTAAATGTCATCGGTAACAAGGCGGGGTCAGGGCAGCTGTGGCAGGGTGGCTGTGGGAGGGCGGCTGTGGCAGGGCGGCTGTGGCAGGGTGGCTGTGGCAGGGCGGCTGTGGCAGGGCGGCTGTGGCAGGGCGGCTGTGGCAGGGCGGCTGTGGCAGGGCGGCTGTGGGAGGGCGGCTGTGGCAGGGCGGCTGTGGCAGGGCGGCTGTGGGAGGGCGGCTGTGGGAGGGCGGCTGTGGCAGGGCGGCTGTGGCAGGGCGGCTGTGGCAGGGCGGCTGTGGCAGGGCGGCTGTGGCAGGGCGGCTGTGGCAGGGTGGCTGTGGCAGGGCGGCTGTGGCAGGGCGGCTGTGGCAGGGCGTCTGTGGCTTCATCTTTCCCAGTTTAAAGACGACAGCCTTTGTTAGAGGTGACACATAATGAGATGCTCCGTCCAATTAACACCAGCGAGCGAGGTGTGGGCGCCGCCTCCGCCGCCGCAAACACAAGCACACGGACAAACGCGCAGCGCACACACGCATATCATTGACATGCTCCGTATCCATGGTAACGACACTAAGTATCTATCTATCTGTCTATCTATGGGAGGCAAACTAAGGCCCGCGAGCCAGATGCGGTCCACTGTGTCATTGTATGTGGTCCTGTGTCTTGCTAACACGAAGTAGCCAGTGAGGTACTTTCGCAGTATCATCCAGCCAACTTCAGCTCCACCCATGTAGTCATACTGTACCCATGTGTGTATGTAAAGCTTAGAATCTTTGGAATCCAGTCGTCAACTTTATTTGTATAAAACTGACATTTGCTTTTGATTGTTTAAGGTTTAAAGATGAATTTATTAAGAACAATCTGCAGTTACATTAAAAATGGCTGCACCAGATTCAGCACCAGCTCCTCTCCATCTGTCGTCCTCACAACACCATCACCAAACTTACTTTATTCAAATACAGTTCAAATAAATGTGTGAATCAAGTCCAGACACGTCCATAACCGTCCAGAGCGGTCCAGAATGGTCCAGAATGGTCCAGAATGGTCCAGAACTCAGTCAAAGTCCCTGGATAAGTCCAGTGAACTAAAGCGTGTCCACCCCTGATCTATGGCATGGGAGTCAAAGTCAAGGCCCGGGGGCTAGATCCGGCCCAAGAATGAACTTTCTTGGCCCGGGGATGATATTTGATTAGTATCAGAACCAGCAGCATAGAATCATAAAGACATATGGGATTATTCATAGGGGAAGACTAGACTAGACTAGAGTAGGGTAGGGTAGAGTAAGAATGATAAAGGAGGTTAAAGCCCCAAAGTATCAAAAGTTGCCATTCAAAAAGACATAATACAATTGGTGTTGATGTTACGACTTCCTCCTCAAAATTTTTTTAGCACCTTCCTGACTCTGTGGTCCGTGTGATGTCACATGGAGCAGGCCTCTCTCTGATGTCACATGGAGGAGGCCTCTGATGTCACATGAGGCCTTGTGATGTCGCATGAGGCCCGCCCTGGCTTTAATGGGGCCTCTCTGTGATGTCGCATGAGGCCTGCCCTGGCTTTAATGGGGCCTCTCTGTGATGTCGCATGAGGCCTTGTGATGTCGCATGAGGCCTGCCCTGGCTTTAATGGGGCCTCTCTGTGATGTCGCATGAGGCCTGCCCTGGCTTTAATGGGGCCTCTCTGATGTCACATGAGGCCTGCCCGGGCTTTAATGGGGCCTCTCTGTGATGTCGCATGAGGCCTGCCCGGGCTTTAATGGGGCCTCTCTGATGTCACATGAGGCCTGCCCTGGCTTTAATGGGGCCTCTCTGATGTCACATGAGGCCTGCCCGGGCTTTAATGGGGCCTCTCTGTGATGTCGCATGAGGCCTGCCCGGGCTTTAATGGGGCCTCTCTGATGTCACATGAGGCCTGCCCGGGCTTTAATGGGGCCTCTCTGATGTCACATGAGGCCTGCCCGGGCTTTAATGGGGCCTCTCTGTGATGTCACATGAGGCCTGCCCGGGCTTTAATGGGGCCTCTCTGTGATGTCGCATGAGGCCTGCCCGGGCTTTAATGGGGCCTCTCTGATGTCACATGAGGCCTGCCCGGGCTTTAATGGGGCCTCTCTGATGTCACATGAGGCCTGCCCGGGCTTTAATGGGGCCTCTCTGATGTCACATGAGGCCTGCCCGGGCTTTAATGGGGCCTCTCTGTGATGTCACATGAGGCCTGCCCTGGCTTTAATGGGGCCTCTCTGTGATGTCGCATGAGGCCTGCCCTGGCTTTAATGGGGCCTCTCTGTGATGTCGCATGAGGCCTGCCCTGGCTTTAATGGGGCCTCTCTGTGATGTCGCATGAGGCCTGCCCTGGCTTTAATGGGGCCTCAGTGACAGCAGTGACGGAGCATCAGGAGCATCAGGCGCTGACGCAGAACACTGACCTCTAAATTAGGGATAATTGAACGTCCTCAAAAACAATTCATGGTTTAATTAATCAAAGTGCTGTGAGCTTCAGACTCAGGAGCCGAGACAGGACCAGGACCTGACCAGGACCCGAGACAGAACCAGGACCAGGACCAGGACCAGGACCCGAGACAGAACCAGGATCAGGACCAGGACCAGGACCCGAGACAGAACCAGGACCAGAACCAGGACCAGGACCAGGACCAGGACCCGAGACAGAACCAGGACCAGGACCAGGACCCGAGACAGGACCAGGACCAGGACAAGGACCCGAGACAGGATCAGGACCTGACCAGGACCCGAGACAGAACCAGGACAAGGACAAGGACCCGAGACAGGACCAGGACCAGGACAAGGACCCGAGACAGGACCAGGACCAGGACCCGAGACAGGACCAGGACCAGGACAAGGACCCGAGACAGGACCAGGACCAGGACAAGGACCCGAGACAGGACCAGGACCAGGACAAGGACCCGAGACAGGACCAGGACCAGGACCAGGACAAGGACCCGAGACAGGACCAGGACCAGGACAAGGACCCGAGACAGGACCAGGACCAGGACCAGGACCAGGACAAGGACCCGAGACAGGACCAGGACCAGGACCAGGACCCGAGACAGGACCAGGACAAGGACCCGAGACAGGACCAGAGACAGGACCAGGACCAGGACCAGGGCCTGTCTAATTTTTACGTAGATTTTAATGTGCATAATCTTTGGTTCTGGTCCTGCCTCGGCTCCTGGTCCTGGTCCTGTCTCGGCTCCTGGTCCTGGTCCTGTCTCGGCTCTTGGTCCTGGTCCTGTCTCGGGACAAACATTAACTCTTAACTACGAGAATGATTAAAAACATTGTCACATTTGGCACAGATAGAATCAGTCAGATGCAAAAGACAGAAGTGTGAAATATGTTCAGTTTAAAAAAATAGTGATTTTTAACTTTAAATGTTTGAAGTGATTAAAAATATTAAAAACAAAAGAATCACACACAGAGAGTAAAGTAAATCCTTCAGTTCTGACAGATTAACAGGACTTTTTTAACCTGGATTTGTAAAAGTCAGAGGTCACTTCCTGCATCACTGCTTTAGATCTGAGGAATGGGCCAAAATACAAGCAACACTGACATTTCCCCACAGTGATGAAAGTGCTTCTCTTCCACAGTGACTACAGTGAGCGGCGTCTGACACATTTAACTCTGGGGTCAAAGGTTATAAATGGTTATTTTTTTATAATAATTGTTGTTTACAAATTACTTTTATCTGACGTGAGTTTTGATGCTTTCTTGTAGATTTATTCTGATCAGTTTCTGTTTGGATTGAACCAAATCTGGAGAAAATATGAATAAAAAGTCTTTCTAGGAACAGACATTTGCAAATTAGAACTGGTCATTAATGTGGCAGTGTTTCACAGGTTGATTGTGCACACGGTCCCTACAAATAATAAGTCTAATCTGGAAAAGTCTAACCCTAAAACCTTAACCCTGGCAAAGCTCAAATCCAGGGTAAAAACAGTTCAGTTCCGCTGCAACAACTGAAGGATTTAATCTTTACACTTTTTAATGAACTGTGATTATTGATGATTATTATGTTTGTGTTCTGTGCCATACAAATAACCCTGGCTCTTCTCTAACCCGACTCCTGACGACGAGAGGATCGTGTCCGTTCTCGTCACGTGGAACATTAATACTTCCACAGACTCTGGAAACAAACGTGTGACGTGCGGCCGAGGTGTGCGGTGGCGAGAAGGACACAGGGGGCATTGCTTTCAGTGGCCGCGCATGCTAGCTTGACAAATGTTAGCATGCGCCGCTAAAGCGCTGTGACAAGCGCCTGCTGAGAGCACGTCTCACTAATGCGGCCTGGCGTGGCGGCCCCGTAATCACACATTTACATATGCAATGACCTACATTTGCATGCCACTGTCCGGCGTGATTAACGGCGAGCACCTCCCGCCTGGAGTGGCCCTGGGTGGGGGGGCAGAGGCCGGGGACGGGGGACGGGGGGACAGGGACGGGGCGGAGGTTTTGGCAGCCAAGGGCCCGATCTGCCAGGCGGGATCGTGTCAGCCCGCGGCCCCTGGCATTAGACACTTCATTAGAGCTAATGTGTTTAGCAGTGGGCAGAGGAGGGCAACTTCACAGGCCGTCTGAGGCACCTCCTCCTGGGTCAGGGTTCAGAGGACAGGGAGGAGGAGGAGGAGGAGAAGAGAGGAGGAGAGGGAGGAGGAGGAGAGGAGGAAGGAGGAGGCGGAGAAGAGAGGAGTAACGAGGAGGAAGGAGGAGGCGGAGAAGAGAGGAGGAGCGAGGAGGAGGAGAGAGGAGACACAGGACACAGATGAGTGACAGCAGGAGGAACAGGAGGAGCGGGAGAGAGGAGGAAAGAGAGGAGGAGACGTAAGGAGAAGGAGGAGGAGGAGGAGGAGAAGAGAGGAGGAGGAGACACAGGACACAGATGAGTGACAGCGGCTGGACGGGAGGCACGGGAGGAGAGAGAGGAGGAGCGGGAAGAGCAGTAGGAGCAGGAGGAGACGCAAGCCAGAGAGGTCAGCGTCAGGCCTGGGACGTGTGCCAGGAGGAGGCTGTGAAAACCTGCTACAGATGCCACAGGTGCTATAGATGCTAAAGGGTGAGAGATGGAGGGCGAGGTGTGGGGGGTGAGCTATCGGGGTGAGGCATCAGGGGGTGAGGTATGGGGGTGAGGTATGGGGGTGAGGCATGGGGGGTGAGGCATGGGGGGGTGAGGCATGGGGGAGAAATAGGGACAACAGACAGACATCTTATCGGAGGAAGTGTGATACAAGCTGCACATAATGACACCACCGCCAAAGACAAGTGACAGGCCGCGAGGGGAAGGGGAGAGCGGGAGGAGGGGGGAGAGCAGCAGGAGGAGGGGGAGGGGGGGTGATGTGACAGAAGAGCCATGCCACAGGCGCTGAACATCCACAGAGCCAGAGGTGCCTGAGACTGACATGTGACCATAGAGACGGACCCGGCATTTCAAACACCGACTGGATTCAACCGGTTTTTTATTTTTTTTTTCAATTAAAATATAGTTTCTCTGGAGACGCACGGAGCCGGTTTTAGGCAGAGGGCCTCGGGAAACTGCGGTGGACGTGTCAGGAATGATCTCCACTGGGGATAAACTCAAACCCATCATGGATCTCAGTCTGTGTAAAAATGCCCGGAATAGAACTCAAAATAAACTGCATAATAATGTGCAATGTCCCCACAAGGACTTTTTACACAAAAACATGTATGAAATGCCGTGAAATCAAATTTGACTAAATGATGAGAGAAAAGCACATGGAAAGGCACCAATCTGCGTCTGCTCGATCCTTTTTATAGAAGACTTCATACTTGCCTCATTATTTATGTATTTAATCTTTAATTCAGACACACAAAAAAGACCATAGAACGCCAAAACAAAGACAAAAAGAGAAACTTGGTCCATTTCACTTGAACTATTTGGTCAAGTGTAAACAACCACACGTGAGACACCAGATAGATCCTTCACCGACCCCGAGAAATGTCCAGACAAACAAAA
Organism: Knipowitschia caucasica; assembly: GCA_964034765.1. Lineage (NCBI taxonomy): Eukaryota > Metazoa > Chordata > Actinopteri > Gobiiformes > Gobiidae > Knipowitschia > Knipowitschia caucasica. The sequence goes on along the minus strand of OZ035824.1, from coordinate 2,107,073 downwards.
CAAATAGATTATAAAAGTAGCTACCTATACACTACATCTATAGGCAGGGCTCATTTGAAATGTCCCCAGAAGGACATTTTACACAAATAAACATGATTTGCCATAAAAACTTAGAGAAGAAACCACATGGAAAGTCCTTTTAGCCTCAAACATGTACAGAAGTTTACATACTACTATAGATCTGCTGCACTAGAACAGGGCTCCAACATTTTTCAATCAGAGAGCTACTTTTATACCATAGAAGAGGCAGAGAGCTACTACTTTTTGCAGTCGTAATAAAAATCAATGGTATAATTACGACAAAACACAGAAAACACATGGAAAATATACCATAATACTGTATAATCCATATTTATACTTGATATATACTTTATGACTTTCGTTTTGGGAGCTACCTGAAAGGGGCTGGAGAGCTACTGGTATCTCACAAGCTACAGGTTGTGTAGGGTTGTAAAAAGCCTTTTATCCTGTAAATGTTCAAAAACGTCTGCGGACAGAGCGAGGAGAGAGAGGAGAGAGAAGGGAGAGAAGGGAGAGAGAAAGGGAGGAGAGAGAGGAGAGAGCGAGAGAGGAGAGAGAGGAGAGAGAGAGGAGAGAGAAGGGAGAGAGAGAGGGAGGAGAGAGAGGAGAGAGCGAGAGAGGAGAGAGAGGAGAGAGCGAGAGAGGAGAGAGAGGAGAGAGCGAGAGAGGAGAGAGAGGAGAGAGAGAGGAGAGAGAAGGGAGAGAGAGAGGGAGGAGAGAGAGGAGAGAGCGAGAGAGGAGAGAGAGGAGAGAGCGAGAGAGAGAGAGAAGGGAGAGAGAGAGGGAGGAGAGAGGGAGAGAGCGAGAGGAGAGAGGAGAGAGAGAGGAGAGAGAAGGGAGAGAGAGAGGGAGGAGAGAGAGGAGAGAGCGAGAGAGGAGAGAGAGGAGAGAGCGAGAGAGAGAGAGAGGAGAGGAGAGAGAAGGGAGAGAGAGGGAGGGAGGAGAGAGGAGAGAGCGAGAGGAGAGAGAAGGGAGAGAGAGAGGGAGGAGAGAGAGGAGAGAGAGGAGAGAGAGAGAGGGAGGAGAGAGGAGAGAGCGAGAGGAGAGAGAGGAGAGGAGAGAGAAGGGAGAGAGAGAGAGGGAGGAGAGAGCGAGAGGAGAGAGAAGGGAGAGAGCGAGAGGAGAGAGAGAGGGAGGAGAGAGAGGAGAGAGCGAGGAGAGAGAGGAGAGAGAAGGGAGAGAGAGGAGAGAGAGAGAGGGAGGAGAGAAAGGAGAGAGCGAGATAGGAGAGAGAAGGGAAAGAAGGGAGAGAGAGAGGAAAGAGAGAGGAGAGCGAGGAGAGAGCGAGAGAGGAGAGAGAGGAGAGAGAAGGGAAAGAAGGGAAAGAGAGAGGAGAGCGAGGAGAGAGGAGAGAGAAGGGAGAGAGAGGAGAGAAGGGAGAGAGAGGAGAGAGAAGGGAGAGAGAGGAGAGAGCGAGAAAAGGAGAGAGAAGAGAGGAGAGAGAGAGGAGAAGGGAGAGAGAGCAAAGGGAGAGCAAGGGGAGAGAGAGGAGAGAGAAAGGAGAGAGTGAAGAGAGAGCGACAGAGACACCACCTCCTCGGGCCCCCCCTTGAGCGCAGCAGCAGCAGCAGCAGCAGCAGCAGCAGCAGCAGCAGCATGTAATATTCATGGTCAGCAGCCTGAGCCCACACTGCAAAAATGTGAGTCTGGGAAAAAAACTAGCTCCATGGACGATGCTAACATGCTAACCTGCTAACATGCTAACACGCTAGCTCCACCACAGACAACAGGGAAGTTTGGCTCCAACTCTCTCTGGCTCCTACTGACCTCCAGGGAAAAGTAAACTCCTCCAGCTAGTTTAGAGCTCTCTGTGATCTTTTATGTTGAGATGTTTTAAATCCAGATAAGACTTGACCAATCAGAGGCCATGATTTGTGGGGCTTGCCTTATAGGAAATGCCCATATAAGGAAAGTAGCTCCTATTGACGCACATGGAAAAGTAAACTCCTCTAGCATGTTGGGCTCAAATCTGTGGTTTATGTTGTGATGTTGTCTTTGTAAATCCAGATTTGAGCCATTTAAATATTGACCAATCAGAGGCCTTCATTCATGGGGGAAACTCCAGCTGGCCTCAGGTAAGCTAACCAAAACATAGTGAGTCTAAAAAACAGAATCGAACGTTCTTATGATTCGTGTTTGTCTTAGTTTTGAGAGCAAACTGATGTTTTTGTTACTCAAGTTCAACACGACATCTTGGACACACGTTAGTTTAGTCCTCACTAATTAGCAGCTAATATACAGCTAATTAGTGCATAATTTATGGTTGAATAGCTCTTAATTGGCATTTACTAACCACTTATTCTACATCTAACTACTAACTGACATTTACCCATGATTCATTCTAATGTGGGGGAAGTGTCTTGCCCAAGGACACAACCACAGTTTGGCACTTTACAGCCGCCCCACTGTGGCACCTGCTGTTCAGAGGTCTCCCATCACAGCACTAACCATGCCCTGCCCTGCATGGGTTACCGATATCTTTTCCCATAATCTAATCCAAACTCATTCTCAGTGTTTTTTACAGTGCAGCGAGAGCAGAGCCAATCAGAGAGAATCAGACAGAGGTTAACATTGGGGGAGAGTCTTCCTGAAAATGTGAGACAGGCTTCTTCTCTGTTTACCTGTAAATCCAACTCTTTAAAGATGAGAATAGTCTCAGGTTCGTATGACAGAGACACAAACATGAGGAAAAATACTGACAACTATTCACAATTAAATAACTTTGTTTCTCAAGTTTAACATGACACACTTTAGTTTACTCACTCACTGAGAATTACAGCATAATTAATGGTTAATTAGCTCTTAATTGGTATTTATTAAGCCGTTATTAGTCCTAATTCTACATGGTCTTATCCAACATCTAACTAACACTTTACCGTCTGGGTTAGGGCTAAGATTAGAGCTAAAACTAGAGCTAAGATTAGGGTTAGGGCTAAGATTAGGGTTAGGGCTAAGATTAGGGTTAAGATTAGGGTTCGAGCTAAAGTGTGGATTGGGGTTTGGGTACACTAATTAGCACTATATTAGCTGTTAAATAGTGAAGGTTAATCTAAATTATTACCCATATCTTTCCCATAATCCAATCCAATCTAATCTAATCCAATCTCACTCATTCTCCGTGTTTTTACAGTGCAGCCAGAGCAGAGCCAGTCAGAGTCAGCCCAGAGGTGCGATCCATCTGCTGCCTGGTCTGAGGCCACGCACCGCGGCTGTCTGTCAAAGTCTGTGGTGACGATCAAAAAGCCTCCCCCCTCCCCCCTCCTCCCCCTCCTCCTCCCCCCTCCTCACCCCCCTCCTCCCTCCCACTCACAGAGCAAAATGCACCATTAAATATGCACATCTTAGCAGCTCCTGGTTTACCTTATGCATATGCATCGTACCTCCGGGAGCCAGAGAACCGCGCCACTTCCAGAATATCCTTATCACATATACAATTCAGATTTTTTGTGCTTTCTTCTTCTCTCTCTTTCGGCGCCGAAGCTTCGATGAACCTCGGGAAATTTGAAAGTGCACTTGTTGAAAACACCTGGATGCGGCGCAGACAGAGATCTACTTAACATGCAGTGAGCCGCGCTTCCCTTTGTAATTGGAGACGATGATTTAATTAGCGACTCGCACATTGTCGAATAAATGAGAAGCAAAAAGACACAACTTGGAGACGTCTACATCAGAGATTTATTATTCTGAAACGCTGAGATTATTGCAGCCGCTGCCAATCAAAAGTGGTTCAAAAAGGTAATAACCGATTTTGGGAAGGACGAAACAACAGACGGAGGAAAAGAATGGGACGGTTTTTTTATATTCTAATTCTGCTTTTGTTTTCCATTTCTACGTCTTCACCTTCAGCTCAGCAATTAATTACATTCAATTTGTTTGTGTCTGGCCCAAAATCACAACCGCTGCAGTCTGAGGAGTTAAAGTTATGGATTCACCGACAACAGATCAAAGAATCAAAGAGTTCGAACTCACGAATCACGATAATAACAAACACATAGAACCATAGCAACCTAAGCTCAGGAGCTAACAGTAGCTAGCCGCGCTCTTCAAAGTAGCTCCCCAAAGGATCATTTTATGGAGTATGCAGACCCAGGACTGAGGCTGCAGACCCAGGACTGAGGCTGCAGACCCAGGACTGAGGCTGCAGACCCAGGACTGAGGCTGCAGACCCAGGACTGAGGCTGCAGACCCAGGACTGAGGCTGCAGACCCGGGACTGAGGCTGCAGACCCGGGACTGAGGCTGCAGACCCGGGACTGAGGCTGCAGACCCGGGACTGAGGCTGCAGACCCGGGACTGAGGCTGCAGACCCGGGACTGAGGCTGCAGACCCGGGACTGAGGCTGCAGACCCGGGACTGAGGCTGCAGACCCGGGACTGAGGCTGCAGACCCGGGACTGAGGCTGCAGACCCGGGACTGAGGTTGCAGACCCGGGACTGAGGCTGCAGACCCGGGACTGCGGCTGTAGACCCGGGACTGAGGCTGTAGACCCGGGACTGAGGCTGCAGACCCAGGACTGAGGCTGCAGACCCAGGACTGAGGCTGCAGACCCGGGACTGCGGCTGTAGATCCGGGACTGAGGCTGTAGACCCAGGACTGAGGCTGTAGACCCAGGACTCATGCTGTGGACCCAGGACTGAGGCTGTAGACCCGGGACCGCGGCTGTAGACCCAGGACCGAGGCTGCAGACCCAGGACCGCGGCTGTAGACCCAGGACCAAGGCTGTAGACCCAGGACCAAGGCTGTAGACCCAGGACTGAGGCTGTAGATCCAGGACCGAGGCTGTAGACCCAGGACTGAGGCTGCAGACCCAGGACTGAGGCTGCAGACCCAGGACCGAGGCTGGGCCTAAATCTTTGTGAGAGTTTTCATTGAAGCAAAAACAATTAAATCTGCGACTAAGAAACTAATAAATTGGTGAAATGTGGAAGTGTATTTGGGGATAAAAAGTCAGAGATCAGACCAATTACTGTCACCTCCGTCGACTCTAAAGGTCTGGAACAAAAGAGAGAGAGACGGAGGCTTAAACTGTGACCTGAGTAGACTGAACAAATCCATGACGCAACATTAAAGTTTCCCATGAAGAAGAGTGCAGTCAGATGGACGAATGAGTAACGATAAGATACTCATGAAGAAGAGTGCAGTCAGATGGACGAATGAGTAACAATAAGATACTCATGAAGAAGAGTGCAGTCAGATGGACGAATGAGTAACGATAAGATACTCATGAAGAAGAGTGCAGTCAGATGGACGAATGAGTAACAATAAGATACTCATGAAGAAGAGTGCAGTCAGATGGACGAATGAGTAACGATAAGATACTCATGAAGAAGAGTGCAGTCAGATGGACGAATGAGTAACGATAAGATACTCATGAAGAAGAGTGCAGTCAGATGGACGAATGAGTAACGATAAGATACTCATGAAGAAGAGTGCAGTCAGATGGACGAATGAGTAACGATAAGATACTCATGAAGAAGAGTGCAGTCAGATGGACGAATGAGTAACGATAAGATACTCATGAAGAAGAGTGCAGTCAGATGGACGAATGAGTAACGATAAGATACTCATGAAGAAGAGTGCAGTCAGATGGACGAATGAGTAACGATAAGATACTCATGAAGAAGAGTGCAGTCAGATGGACGAATGAGTAACAATAAGATACTCATGAAGAGTGCAGTCAGATGGACGAATGAGTAACAATAAGATACTCATGAAGAAGAGTGCAGTCAGATGGACGAATGAGTAACGATAAGATACTCATGAAGAAGAGTGCAGTCAGATGGACGAATGAGTAACAATAAGATACTCATGAAGAAGAGTGCAGTCAGATGGACGAATGAGTAACAATAAGATACTCATGAAGAAGAGTGCAGTCAGATGGACGAATGAGTAACGATAAGATACTCATGAAGAAGAGTGCAGTCAGATGGACGAATGAGTAACAATAAGATACTCATGAAGAAGAGTGCAGTCAGATGGACGAATGAGTAACAATAAGATACTCATGAAGAAGAGTGCAGTCAGATGGACGAATGAGTAACGATAAGATACTCATACTCAAAGAGAGGACAACGATAATGATAATAAAGTTTTATAATAGCACTTTTCTTCACATGTCTCGGTGTAGTCTCGTGGAGTCCTGTTTTAGTCTTGGTATAATCTCGGTGAAGGGCTGGTTTAGTCTCGGTGAAGGGCTGGTTTAGTCTCGGTGAAGTCTCGGTGTAGTCCTGGTGTAGTCTCGGTGTAGTCCTGGTGTAGTCTCGGTGTAGTCCTGGTGTAGTCCTGGTGTAGTCTCGGTGTAGTCCTGTGTAGTCCTGTGTAGTCCTGGTGTAGTCTCGGTGTAGTCTCGGTGTAGTCTCGGTGTAGTCACGGTGTAGTCTCGGTGTAGTCCTGGTGTAGTCTTGGAGTGGGCCTGGTTTAGTCTCGGTGTAGTCCTGGTGTAGTCCTGGTGTAGTCTCAGTTTAGTATTGGTGTAGTCTCGGAGTAGGCCTGGTTTAACATGCTAACACTCGCACCGGCTAACGTCACTATGAACTTTGCCTTGAAACTCGTCGTAGCCTGATCCGGTGAAAACGCAGCTTTAAACTGACATTAAATCATTTTGTGTCCAGTTCAAACGGTCGTCTCAGTAACATTAAACATGAAAACCTGCAGCTTAACCAACATTAACCTCATACTGGTGCGGCTTATACACAGGCGAGACTTATAGCCCAGAAAGTATAGTAAATTTAATTATAATAACCTGTTTTAATGTAGTTTAATATAAATCCAGGTTTGTTTTGATAGTGGGAACAATGATTAAAAAGGAATTAGCATAAAGCGTGTCCTTTTCACACTAAAGAAAGTGAAAAATTGGCTGAAAGTGGAACAATAATAATGAGTATTTAGAGATCAGTGGAAGCGAGAGGAGGAGAGAGCGGCGGCTGCTTAAGTCAAATGACTCATTAGGGCTTTTATCTGGCGTTCTTGTGTGTGCCGCCCAATTATCCTTAAATTCACAATTACGGCAGAGAGTAAACCAAGCCCCTCGGCGACTCCGCGGCTAATGCGGCGCTGGCCTCACGCAAAAAACAACACGCTATTTTTAGAGTGCTTCATGGACAAAAAAAAATCCCACTCTCAGGGCGCATGGATGATCCTCTTTGTTTAAACTCGATTCAATAGTTATGGAGGAAAAAACATCCTCCCGGAGAGAGATCGATGGTCGAGATGTCGGGAGGGGGGTGAGGGGGGTGAGGGGGGAGAGGGGGGAGACGGGGGGTGAGGGGGGAGACGGGGGAGACGGGGGAGCAGCGGAAGGGCTATTGAACGAGCGCGAGGAGGCCAGGTCTGAGCCAATCGATACCGGCGTTCGAGATTCACCCATGGAACAGTCCGAGCGCAGAGGGAGGGGAGAGGGAGGGGAGAGGATGGGAGACCAGTGCCTCTCTCTGTGGACTTTGAATGTTTCATAACAAGACGCCGGAGGAAAAATGTGACGATTACAAACGTTTAGCGATACTTGGGCCACGATTCAATATTATTGTGATTCTTAAAAGGTATATGAGGATTTTCCCGAATTTTAGGAAAGAACCGCCCTTCTCACAGGGAATGAATTAAAATATGTCTTGCATTTGACCAGAATTATTGTACAATAAAGACAACCAATAGTTTAGATGATTCACGAGAAGAAGAAAATCCTCTCATAAACCTTTAGCATATTTTAATTCTTTTTAAATATTGCAATACTGGCTCTACTGTATTGATTTTAGTCCAGTAGACCCAGGACTGAGGCTGCAGACCCAGGACTGAGGCTGTAGATCCTGGAGCAGCTGATCTACTCACAGAGGACTGAATATTATCGTGAACTTCCCTTATTTTCCAAATCAAAAGTTTGTAATATTTGTCCGTCTTGTGAATGGCGTTACATTGAAAACTGCAGTAGACACAGTACTTTCAGCTTTAACTACAACAGAATCTCACAAAAACACAGAGTCAAGCCAGAAATATGTTGTTTTGGCGATGTGGAAGTAGCCTGATCAGTGCCCGAGCGAAACACCTCCTGCCCCATTTTTATTACTTTGATCCATTGTTTGGGAAAAAAGCAGCGATCTAATCCACCGACACGGAGCCATGTCCGCCCTCAACGGAACAGAGAAGCATCTGTCCAGTCAGGTTAGCTCTGCCAAGTACCAGTGCCCCCCGACCTTGAGCCCGCCCCCCCTCCCGGAGAGCCTGAGTGACAGATGGGCCTCGATAGTTTGAAGTGGGAGAGGCCGTGGTTAAAAGCACGACGGTAGAGCCGCACGCCGCAGGGGTCCGGGGTGAATACACGCTCTAACCATGATCCACCACAACACCCAGTTTGAAGCCGCTGGGTTTCATTTGTGGCGTTTTTCACTTCATTACACAATATATGGATAGAGTATTACTATCTTACAGCTGTTCCACCCGTGGCCACAGGGGGCGCCAGTGGTAATGCAGAATAAATTCAAGTTACGCAGAAAAAAGTCCCATAGAACTCTATTCAAACTAAAACAGCTCGACCTCAGCTGACAGAACCTACAGAGAACCAGACAGAGAACCTGACAGGAGGATTTTGTGGATGTTAGTTTCTCTGAACTTTTTTCTTCTTAAATTCTTTGGTTTTCTATAAATCCACTTTACTGCAACAAACTGCTCGTTTTCCTCCCGCTCTTACTCCACTCTGATAAGCAGCTCTAATTGGTCACAACGCTGCCCTCTGATTGGTCACAACGCTGCCCTCTGTGAAAGTGCGTTAGAGCCACACATGTGACCTCTTTAGTATTAGTATACAGGACAACTGATAATATGAGCTGTATTTGGATGGAGAGTGGTGGACTAGGTAATAACATGTTTGATGTTAATTCAGATTTATTACAGAAAGATCGAGAGAGAGAAAGAGAGATTGAGGAGAGAGCCCCTCAGAGTTCAAAGGTGAGCAGAGTACTTAGTACCTGATAGAGGAGATGGAGAGATAGAGCGAGAGGGATAGACAGAGAAAGGTCTGGAGGGATAGAGAGAATTAAAAGTATTGGGGTCTTCTATACCAGACAGTATAAGGTTTTGTGACGTTATTACCTTGACATGTTTCAACGGATAACTTCTGTCATGGTAATAACATCACAAAACCTTATATTGTCTGGTGTAGAAGAACCCAATACTTTTAATTCTACTAAGACGACAAGATGAATCTTCCTAAACTAGGGATAGAGAGAGAGATACAGATAGAGAGATATGGAGAGAGCCCCTCAGAGTTCAATCGTCCGCAGAGTACCTGGTTCTGAAACACGGGCACAGCCGCCTGTTGTCCTGGTGTCTGCGTGTCCATGGTGTCAGGGGCCCTTCTCTGCAACAGCAAAGACACAAAACAAAACACAGAAATGAATAATCCAATACAGCCTTGACCGTCTTTGGTGCTAACGCCGGCGTCGCCTCCTCCACCGGTGATCAATAAAACACTCCACCATCAAACACACACAATGCCCTGCTCCGGTTTCAGCCCGGCCGGACCCGACACCACCGGGAGGGCCTGGGGATCCGGTTCCAACAAAGCCAGTTAAAGACACGCAGCGATTTCTCTCCAACACAAAAGCGCGGACACGTAACAGCGGTTTGGATGTCCTTGGCACGGGGCCAGGCCGGTTTCTCGCCGAATTACGGCGTTGGCATTGGCCGTGTGCGGAGGTCACACAGAGGTGGTGCTGGTGGTACTTTTGGCTTCTGGCCTGAGCACAGCGTGAGGCGTTCAAGGACACACGGAGCAAGGTTTAAGCAGCAGGACCGGGCGACAAAGTGGAACCAACAAATGTTTAAGTGATGTTAGCGGCTTACGGACATCTACGGTGGCCCTGCGGGGTCAGGTTTGGGGACGGAGAGGATACAGGGTGAATGCTTTCTGTGAAGAGACAGAACTGTGGATTCCCAGAGCGAGAGTTGGAGATTTTAAATTATTTTAGTTCAGAGTTAATGTTCATTATTTTACTAGTTTTAAGATAATTCTTCATAATCTTAAAAAATCACTGCTCAGACTTTTTATGAGTATTGTTTTCTTGTTTAGATAACATAAGTTTGAGATGCTATATTTTAAGAAAAGCAAATCTAAAACATTTTTAAGAAATAAGAAAATGATTTTAAACTAGAATCAAGACTAGTTTTATTTTATTTTCAGAAATCTTGTCCAGTCATATTTTCTATCTTATTATTTTATAGAATTATTATTATTATTTTTTTTCATTACTCTTTATTTTTTTATTCTTATTATATTATTTTTTATTTTTTTTATTTTTTTTATTTATTATTTTCATAGTTTTTCTCTTATTTTTTCTAGTGATTTTTCCCGTGTACTTCCTAATCCCCACATTCCCACAGTATAATGCGTTCTTTGTTCTGATGTGGACGTGTCTTTGAGGCGGTCAGCTACAGTTTCCGGGGGGAGGGGACGTTAGCGAACATCAAAGGCTGCGAAAACACCTTGGAATAAAGTCCTGACTCGACAACATTATAATCCATGCACAACGGCGTTCGCAAAACAGCCGCGATAAGAAGCACTAACTGAATAATTTACCAAAATCCTTGGAAAAAAGCATGATGCAAAAATGAGATGCACGGATGAAATTAGCTCACGAGTCTGACGAGATTTACGAGATTTTTTGACGGATGGCCGTGGGTTCGCGGCAGTCCCGATGCTAAACATACTTTACATGCTAACATAGCTCAACGATTAGCTAGCGCCGGCCCATTCATAATTCATGCTTCGATCTCGGCGTGTTCAATATGCAACAGGAGGCCTTCGACGTGCAGAGTGGGTTCCAACTAAATGGATTCAGAGAAAAGCAAAACGACACGCTCTTCTGGATGTGCGGAAAGAGGGGATTGAAGAAAGAAAAAGATAAAAAAGGATAAAAGTTTGTTTTTTAGTGGATTTTGTGGAAAAGAAAAAAAAAACCCATATATACACTTATACTGTACTTATCTGCTATACCAACGTCTGTGGCCATTAAAACACAGTGGGACTAATGAACAGACATCATTCACACGCACATGTTAGAGCGAGTGGTCAGACCTCTGAAGCTAAGCAGGGCAGGGCCTGGTTAGCACTGTGATGGGAGACCTCTGGGTACATTGTGACATGGTGGCCGAGTGGATATAGCACTCTCGCTTCTCAGCAGGAAGGTCCTGGCTTCGAATCCCGGTCGATACGGAGTCGTTCTGAGCTGAGTTTGCATGTTCTCCCCCCCGTGTCTGTGTAGGTTTGCTCCAGGTGCTCCGGTTTCCCCTACCACTAAAAACAGGCAGATACTCGAAAAGGAGTGGGAAGAAGAATGCAAGTTTCTCTCTCGTGGATATAATATTTATAATTGTGTATTATGTAAACGTAGCTCAGGGTTTTTTATGTACAATTTTGATATTCTTGTACACTTCATTGCTCCAAATAATAATGAAGTGTATTATGTGTATTATTATTATTATTATTATGCACATCAGGTAAAATCCTCCAGCTCTGGTCTTGGTCTTGGTCCTGACAAAGCAGAGTATAAACATCTGGGTCTGGGCGCTGTTACTACGGCAACCACTGCTCCTGACGTAAGCCTCAGTGGGTCAAATGCAGAGGACGAATTGCCGTACTACCACAGTCCAGTCCAGTCCAGTTTATATATTTAGCACTAATAAAAACACCAAGCTTGACCAAAGTGCTGTACATAAAAATACACACAGAAATATACAATTATTAAATAAAAAGCAGTGGCAAAAAACACAATATTAACAGCAAAACAATCAATTCAAAATCAGTTAAAAGCCAAAGACATAAAAACAGGAAGTGAATCAAAAGTGCACGTTTACATTTCCAAGGTGCCACAGTGGTCATTGTTCTTACAGTATAATTATCTGCTTTTAGGGCTAAAGACAAAAACATTAGAGTTTCAGAGATTGTAAACATCTGGATCTAGCTCTTTAAGGTGGTATTTTCCATGCAGATTGTTGTCCACAGCACTTTGGCCTCCTTTGGCTCTGTGAAGGACTTGGAAGTGGATGAAGTCTTGTGTGACATTTGCCAGTGTCTCTGAGCCTCTGTGGAAATGGACCTGAATTCTCTCCGGAGTCCGGCCAATTAAAAGTGTTGGCGAGGGAGGGGCGGGTATTAAAGGTTACGCAAGAGAGCGGAACGAGTCCATTCCACTGCCAATTTATTCTGAACTAATCTCTATCATTGGGAGCGCTCAAAATGACAGAGAGGCTTTCGAAATGGCAGGAAAGAGAAGGATGTGAAGGAGAGTTTGGGAGGTGGGGAATCTATATTTATGGTGGGAATTGACAAAAATGTGACGATTCGATAGTATTAAGATAATTAGGCCACAATTCAATATTTTTTGCAATTCATAAAAAGGTATAAAAGAGGATTTCCCCAAATGTTAGGAAAGAACCGCCCTCTCTAAGTTTTGAACAAAACTCTGGTCTTATTGGACGTATCAGCAGAATGACTGACACTCAGGAGGACCAATGGTGTTGATGATCCACCAGGAAGTAGAAAATCCTCCTTTAGACCTTTAACACACAGCGATACTGCAAGTTTTGTGATTTGATTCTGCGATATTGGGATTCATGAAACTCGATTTAACTACTGTAGTAGCTTTGGCTAATTCTTATTCTGGGTCCCCCCCACAGGCCTGGGGTGGTACTGCAGTATGTCAGCAGAAGTCATTTTGGACAGTTTTGAGCCGGGACCCGCACCCACTGGTCACAGAGTCTTGCAGAGGACAAAGTTTGCGACAGGGATGAATTAAGTTTACATTTTCACATCATTTGAAACCATTAACCAGAAAATACACAAAGACGTTTCTCAGTCAAATAAAAACACGAAACATAATTTGTCGTGATGGGCATAGAATCCACCTTCTTTCAAAACACCAACCTTTCAGCTGCAAGTGGTCTAACTCACCGGACTAACCCACCGATCTAACCCACCGGTCTAACCCACCGGTCTAACCCACCGGCCTAACCCACCGGTCTAAGCCACCGGCCTAACCCACCGGTCTAACCCACCGGTCTAACCCACCGGCCTAACCCACCGGCCTAACCCACCGGCCTAACCCACCGGTCTAACCCACCGGTCTAACCCACCGGTCTAACCCACCGGTCTAACCCACCGGTCTAACCCACCGGTCTAACCCACCGGTCTAACCCACCGGTCTAACCCACCGGTCTAACCCACCGGCCTAACCCACCGGCCTAACCCACCGGTCTAACCCACCGGTCTAACCCACCGGTCTAACCCACCGGTCTAACCCACCGGCCTAACCCACCGGTCTAAGCCACCGATCTAACCCACCGGTCTAACCCACCGGTCTAACCCACCGGTCTAACCCACCGGCCTAACCCACCGGCCTAACCCACCGGTCTAACCCACCGGTCTAACCCACCGGCCTAACCCACCGGCCTAACCCACCGGTCTAACCCACCGATCTAACCCACCGGTCTAACCCACCGGTCTAACCCACCGGCCTAACCCACCGGTCTAAGCCACCGGCCTAACCCACCGGTCTAACCCACCGGTCTAACCCACCGGCCTAACCCACCGGCCTAACCCACCGGTCTAACCCACCGGTCTAACCCACCGGTCTAACCCACCGGTCTAACCCACCGGTCTAACCCACCGGCCTAACCCACCGGTCTAAGCCACCGGTCTAACCCACCGGTCTAACCCACCGGTCTAACCCACCGGCCTAACCCACCGGCCTAACCCACCGGCCTAACCCACCGGTCTAACCCACCGGTCTAACCCACCGGTCTAACCCACCGGTCTAACCCACCGGTCTAACCCACCGGTCTAACTCACCGGTCTAACCCACCGGTCTAACTCACCGGTCTAACTCACCGGACTAACCCACCGATCTAACCCACCGGCCTAAAAACACCGGTCTAAAAACACCGGTCTAAAAACACCGGTCTAAAAACACCGGTCTAAAAACACCGGTCTAAAAACACCGGTCTAACCCACCGGTCTAACCCACCGGTCTAACCCACCGGTCTAACCCACCGGTCTAACCCACCGGCCTAACCCACCGGCCTAACCCACCGGTCTAACCCACCGGTCTAACCCACCGGTCTAACCCACCGGTCTAACCCACCGGTCTAACCCACCGGTCTAACCCACCGGCCTAACCCACCGGTCTAAGCCACCGATCTAACCCACCGGTCTAACCCACCGGTCTAACCCACCGGTCTAACCCACCGGCCTAACCCACCGGTCTAACCCACCGGCCTAACCCACCGGGTCTAAGCCACCGGTCTAAACCCACCGGTCTAACCCACCGGTCTAACCCACCGGCCTAACCCACCGGCCTAACCCACCGGCCTAACCCACCGGTCTAACCCACCGGTCTAACCCACCGGTCTAACCCACCGGTCTAACCCACCGGTCTAACCCACCGGTCTAACTCACCGGTCTAACCCACCGGTCTAACTCACCGGTCTAACTCACCGGACTAACCCACCGATCTAACCCACCGGCCTAAAAACACCGGTCTAAAAACACCGGTCTAAAAACACCGGTCTAAAAACACCGGTCTAAAAACACCGGTCTAAAAACACCGGTCTAAAAACACCGGTCTAAAAACACCGGTCTAAAAACACCGGTCTAAAAACACCGGTCTAAAAACACCGGTCTAAAAACACCGGTCTAAGCCACCGGTCTAACCCACCGGTCTAGCCACTGGTAATTGTGCTAAAGCTGCAAACCCAGTGACCCGCCCTTTCTTCATGCTACATCAAATTAAAATGCCAAAAGGCGCTCGGTCTGGATTTTGCCGGGACATTTTCCTCCTGTCTCTCACACCTCAGCCGTGGGATTGGTTAAACCGGGCTGGCACCCTGCGAGTCCTCCTTGGCCTCCTGACTGCGCTGCTGCCTGTGGAAATGTCAAAACATCCAGGGGGCATCCGCGCTCTGAGCTGAAAGGCCTCACCTCCCACGGCCCACATTAACCAGATCAATTAAGACTGCCATGTCACATTAACACGCCACGGAGGAAACGGAATCATTAATTACCTTCTCTCGCTGGGGAGGAGCGAGAGAGAGCGGGAGGAGCGAGAGAGAGAGAGAGAGAGAGAGCAGGGAGGAGCGAGAGAGAGAGAGAGAGAGCAGGGAGGAGCGAGAGAGAGCAGGGAGGAGCGAGAGAGAGCGGGAGGAGCGAGAGAGAGCGGGAGGAGCGAGAGAGAGCAGGGGGAGCGAGAGAGAGCGGGAGAGAGAGAGAGAGAGAGAGAGAGAGCGGGAGGAACGAGAGAGAGCAGGGGGAGCGAGAGAGAGCGGGAGGAGCGAGAGAGAGCAGGGAGGAGAGAGAGAGAGAGAGCAGGGAGAGAGAGAGAGAGAGCAGGGAGGAGAGAGAGAGAGAGCGGGAGGAGAGAGAGAGAGAGCAGGAGGAGAGAGAGAGAGAAGGAGGAGAGAGAGAGCGCGGGAGGAGCGAGAGAGAGCAGGGAGGAGCGAGAGAGAGCGGGAGGAGCGAGAGAGAGCGGGAGGAGCGAGAGAGAGCAGGGAGGAGCGAGAGAGAGCAGGGAGGAGCGAGAGAGAGCAGGAGGAGAGAGAGAGAGAGGGTGAGATCTGGGTCTATCAAAGCTGACGATGAAACGCAGGAATGCGGAGCTAAAGATTGACAAAACTTTCGTCATGTAAAAACTAATTTGATCCAATCCCTCTCTCTCTCCCTCCCTCTCCCTCTCTTTATCTTCTTCTCCATCTCTCTTCTCCCTCCCATCCTCTCTTCCTCTTTTCCCCTTCGACACCTCCCTCACTCTTCCCCTCCCTCTCTCTCTCTCTCCCCCACTCTCCCCCCACCATCTCTCCCCCTCCCCTCCCCTCTCTCCTCTCTCCCCCTCCCTCTCTCCTCCACTCTCTCCCCCTCCATCTCCCTCTCTCTCCCTCCCCCTCTCCCCTCTCTCCTCTCTCCTCTCTCTCCCCTCTCCCCTCTCTCCTCTCTCTCCCTCTCCCTCCCCCACTCTCTCCCTCCCTCTCTCCTCTCTCCCCTCTCTCTCTCTCTCTCCCCCACTCTCTCCCTCCCTCTCTCTCTCTCCCCCACTCTCTCCCTCCCTCTCTCTCTCTCCCCCACTCTCTCCCTCCATCTTCCCCTCCTCTCCCTCCATCTCCCCCTCCTCTCCCCCTCTCTCCTCCTCCCTCCCCCTCCCTCCCCCTCCCTCCCCCTCCCTCCTCCCCCTGCCCTCCCCTCCCCTCCCCCTCCCCTCCCCTCCCCTCCCTCCCCCTCCCTCCCCCTGCCCTCCCCTCCCCTCCCTCCCCCTCCCTCCTCCCCCTGCCCTCCCCTCCCCCTCCCCCTCCCTCCCCCTCCCCTCCCCTCCCCTCCCCTCCCCTCCCTCCCCCTCTCTCCCAGTGGTCACTGTAGCCCTGTCCTGCTCTTGGTCTGTGTCTAGTTCAATAGTTTAGTTCTAAGACTGCAGTGAGCTCAGATCCCTGTTTCCACCGCTGCAGAAAGCCACAGAGATGATATTTCAGTGATATCTCGTCGTTAACAGTATTTTAGCATTGATTATGGTCAAACATTTATTCAAAATACAAACTATTATGTTTTATTTGCTAAAAAGTCAGAATCTAAGACACCAGTGGATTGGAATTAAATATTTAGTTTAATTTTGTAGTATTTCAAAATTGATCTCAAACACAAAGACAGCGGGTCTACGGCCTCGGTCCCGGGTCTACAGCCTCGGTCCCGGGTCTACAGCCTCGGTCCCGGGTCTACAGCCTCGGTCCCGGGTCTACAGCCTCGGTCCCGGGTCTACAGCCTCGGTCCCGGGTCTACAGCCTCGGTCCCGGGTCTACAGCCTCGGTCCCGGGTCTACAGCCTCGGTCCCGGGTCTACAGCCTCGGTCCCGGGTCTACAGCCTCGGTCCCGGGTCTACAGCCTCGGTCCCGGGTCTACAGCCTCGGTCCCGGGTCTACAGCCTCGGTCCCGGGTCTACAGCCTCAGTCCTGGGTCTACAGCCTCAGTCCTGGGTCTACAGCCTCAGTCCTGGGTCTACAACCCTGCTTCTATATAAAACTCATGTGTTTTTACTATTATCCAGAAAACAAGTAAACGTTAAGGCTTTTGAGGAGACTTCATTCTTTGAAAAATCATTCAACTCCAAAGTTTCTTGACATTAAAAATCTTACTACGGCAAAGTTTAGGAGCGCTGCAAGAATCAGCATTTAGGAAAACTCCCTGTAAATACTCATTAGCCGCAGAAACCACCGCGTCACATCAGCCGCAGTCGCTGAAGTCGCTTCGGCTTCTGACGTCCGGCACTTTTGTTAGCGGCGGTGGAAACACAAAGCCTGCGTCTGTCGTGCGGATGTGAGACTCTGAGGCTGCGACTGTGGCAGCTCAAAACTAAATCCCCAAAACTATTCTCGGCAAAGCGGCCCGCGACAGCTGTAGCGCCAAACGACTAGCATCCACTTTAGTTCAGCTCGCGACGCAATCAAGGCCAGACGCAGCCACTGTGTAGAAGCCAGTCGTGCTTTTGCCTTCTCTCACTGAAGTTAGCTTTGGCACGTACAGTTTCAGCGAAGACAAACTTTGAGAATGTGCAGCGTGAGCGGGTGCCAGATCAAGCCCTTGCTCATAAGCTGTTGTTTTTCCTGCAGGAGGAGAGGAGAAAAGAAACAAACTTCCACACATCCGGACCACCAACCTCCGAGTGTAAACAAAAGGAGCGTTCTGACTGTCTCCCGTCGAACGCGAGAGGCGGCGGCTCCTCGCAGCGGGGGAGCTCCACACCAAGGTAATTATGGGATGGAGGAGAGGCGCAGTGGGGCAGGAGAGGAGGAACAAAGCGGCGGCCGACAGGGAGGACGTGTGGACACAACATGGCGCCGCCTGGGATGGACGGACATTTGAAACGCTCCTGGTTGTTAGCATACGGACGCACGGAGAAGAACACAACAACCATTTCAAAGGAATAGTTACTGCCCATAGTTACGGTCCATAGTTACGGTCCATAGTTACGGTCCATAGTTACGGTCCATAGTTACGGGCCATAGTTACGGGCCATAGTTACGGGCCATAGTTACGGGCCATAGTTACGGGCCATAGTTACGGGCCATAGTTACGGGCCATAGTTACAGGCCATAGTTACAGGCCATAGTTACAGGCCATAGTTACAGGCCATAGTTACAGGCCATAGTTACAGGCCATAGTTACAGGCCATAGTTACAGGCCATAGTTACAGGCCATAGTTACAGGCCATAGTTACAGGCCATAGTTACAGGCCATAGTTACAGGCCATAGTTACAGGCCATAGTTACAGGCCATAGTTACTGGCCATAGTTACTGGCCATAGTTACTGGCCATAGTTACTGGCCATAGTTACTGGCCATAGTTACTGGCCATAGTTACTGGCCATAGTTACTGGCCATAGTTACTGGCCATAGTTACTGGCCATAGTTACTGGCCATAGTTACTGGCCATAGTTACTGGCCATAGTTACTGGCCATAGTTACTGGCCATAGTTACTGGCCATAGTTACTGGCCATAGTTACTGGCCATAGTTACTGCGACGGCGACCAAGGCAGCTTATACATCATCCATATTCTCAGGAAAACTACCTAAACCTAAAAAGGTATAGGAGGTATTTTCTTCTTCCGGGTGGATCCTCAGAGTCTAGACTATTGGTCCTACTAACTGTCAATCATTCTGAGGAGTGAGGTTATTACCGAAAATGTAATTCTTTCCAGTATTGTCTGTCTGTATACAGAATGTGGTTGACACATAAATCCTAAAAAGTCTAGAGACAGAGAGAGACCGAGAAATACAGAGAGACAGGGGGATAGAGAGAGAGAGAGAAAGATAGAGAGAGAGAGACACAGAGAGAGACAGAGAGCTACTCTTTTTTGCAGTCATAATAAAACTATGTCATAGTTTTGCAGTAAACACTCCGTAAAAAGTACCTTATTACTATAAAACCCTACATTATTGAACAGACTGAAAACTTGTATCGTTAAATTACACTCAAAATGTATTAGCATATGTCTTTGGCATCATGCGTCTAACTCCTGAATCCTTTGCGGAGCTTTCTGAAAGCGGTTGGAGAGCTACTGCTCTCTTATCGAGTAGCTCCCGATAAACAGGTTGGAGACCCCTGCTCTAGTCTGTGACTTCCTGTTACTCACAATGGGATTAAACAAACTGATTCCAATGACTACAGCTACAGGTTTTCTAGTATCCATCATCCCATTGGTCTAAAAGGTGAGCTACGGCAGAAGTGCTCGTTAATTGGTCTTGCTTTGGCCTTTTCCAGTAGAGTGAAAATAAGTGGGTATTGTTTAGATTTCTGTATCTCTGAGAAGGCGGAATGAAAAATGCTCAGAGAGCGCCACAGAAGGGGAAGCTAGTTATTTACAGCCCTCCAATAAGAATTTGTGGCTCAAGTTAGCATTGACTTTAGCTCCTTTTGAACCCCTCCCATCTGCATTATTCATCTGCCGCGAAAACAAAGTGCGCTGGGTTCGTTATGTAAAAAGGTACATCAAGGCGGCAGCTCTGAAAGGAACGATTCCCGCCGAGAAGAGTCTTCGGCTCGACCTGCGCTCGAGCCGAAGACGCGACCGCAGAGGCTAGCTACAAACGACAGACGGTGAGGAAATGTGAAGTGACAACGGTTCCGGCCCAAGCGTAGGATGAGAGGGAATCAAACGCCACCTTTGAGAAGCCCGGCAACGACAGGAACGAAGTGGTGGCCATGATTACAAGAAGTGGGAGAAGGCCTTTGAGTTTCTTGAAAGCCCACCCCAGGCCACGCACCGGCGATGGGGGAGACGGAGAGAGATGTTAGCCGCTAATGACGCCGCGGTCCGGGCACTACAGAGGCGCTAGCATACTTTCAAATTCATTCTAATCACTATACAAAATCATTAGTGTTGCGAACTGGAGGAGAGGACCAATTACACTTTGGTGCAAGCTTTGAGGACTTTTAAGGCGAGCGGAGACAGAAAGAAGAAGAAGGAGAAGGAGATGAAAATGAGGAAACTTTATTGTTTTGAGCGGGAAAAAACAGAAGAATAGATTAAGCAGAAAGAGCGAATGAGAAGACGACAAAAAAACTCATGGAACGGTCAAAGACTTGGGTTGTTTTTGCCAAATGTGAAACAAAAGCAGCGTTAACAAGAGCTAGCATGATAAGGTTGTGGAGCTCGTTAGGGTCCCGGAGTCGGCCGAGTCCAGCGGCAGAAAGAGAATTGCAAATTTATTTAAAAAAGGCAAAAATTACTTTCTCAACGCCAGGTTCAAAAATCTAAATCCAGAGTAACTTTGAGAAGATTTACAAACACTTTCCAAAAGCACTTCTTAAGCGACGCATGTGAATCAGAGGCAAAAGTCGAATTATAAGAGTTAGAAATGAGGTGAAAAAGTGAGAATCATAATAAACTGACTTTTTTTTGTCTTCAATAAATATAATTGTGTAGCAAAGTTAATCATTTCAGTGATCTCAAAACTTTAGTGTATTTTTATTTTGTCATTAAGTGTCACTGTTATTACTGTATTTTAATAACCTTTGGATTGGTCTTTGATGTGGAGCTTTAGTCCTGCGTTTTTATTTCTTCTTCATGTGTTCCCCGTCGTCTCCTACTATAAATTCTGGCTTTTCCCGCTGCTTCTTCTCTTCACAAACCCGTTTCAGGGAAGAGGTCCGTCTCCTTGTGTTTCTACGTCTGAAAATATCTGTTCTAATTATAGTTCTGTCCTTATTTACACTCATGTCCTTTAAGTTCATACTAATTTACGTTTATTGTCTCTCTATGTTGAATGACGTGTGTTACGGACACACTAAGTCTGGACTAAGACTGTGTTAGCGAGCAACATGCTAACATGCTAACATGCTAACTGTGTTTCATATTGTGACCAGACAAAAGAACTCTCCAAAGTCTCTCCACGTCACACTAAAACAACACAGAAGAAACATTCAACCCCAAATCGATTAATCTGTTCACCTTGAGAATAATTACTTTGGGATTTCATGTTTTATAATAATACGTTTCAATAGTGCTTTAATCAGGGTTCCACATTTACGGTTGTCCGCGGCAACTAAATATTTGGGACGGACAAGTGCGCTGTCTTAAGTCGCCCGATCGGGAAAATGTTTTACTTTAACCCAGGGATGTTAAAGTCAATTACATCAGAGGCAAAAAAAAATTATTTGCTTCAAGCCGAGGCCCGGACTGGTTCAATGTTTATTAAAAACATTAAATTATGCATAAAACTGAACCAAGACCGAAGACACTGGACCATACTTTTTTTTTATAAATATCCAATATTTTTGTTTTATTTCAGACAAAAACAAACTTTGTTCAAAGAGAAAACACATGTCCTGAATATTAAATGAATGATCCAATATAATCTAATACTAATTAATAATCATCCTTGGGGTCGAGATAATTCATTTTCAATTCCCCTCGGACCAATTCTCTGAACCAATGAAAAGCATGATATTTTCCAGGGTGGAGAATATTCTGTGGATCCGCGATTTACAGCTGTACGTACTCAAACGGTTTTCACATCCTCCGTTCTGACCCCGGGGCAGCTGCGGCCACGTCTGTGAATTAGCCGTTAGCGAAATGGCTAATGAACACGGCATCTGTCATTTGCAACGAAGCTTCTTGTTCTGTCCTTATCAAATAAACAGTAATGTAGTGAGAATGTAGTTCTAGGTGTGGTGTTGATGAAGGTACGCAGCAGAATAGGGTTCGTATAATATCGTCCTGGATCGACGACTTCCTTAAGACGAAGCAGAAGCCGGTGATGTATACGACGGCTTCACGCCATTTATAACCTCACATCGCTCAGGTTTTATAGGCTAATGATCTTCTCCCAGCTCGGGTAAATAACGCGGGGGCGGCGGCGGCGGCGGCGGCTCCATGTGCGGCCCCGGGTCTGATTTATTTCACCAGGATCTGAACAAAGTGTGTGCTCTCTGCTTTGGGACTGGCCCTTTATTTAGCATCTGCTCCGAGCGCTAACCTTACAGTCTGCAAACGCACCTGTCTTACCGTACGCCTTTAGGATTGGGGCTGGGGAGCGGCACAAAGGTGATGAATCCATGGTATTCACTGTTACCGTCTGTAAATACTTAAAACAATACTTTTTGCCACAAAGAAATCACCAATAAATGCAGAAATTAAATGGTCGATATTGTTTAATACCAGGCCCTACATCTGTGACATGTTAGTGCTATAAGGACTCAGGAGCACAAGGACTGGCCTCCTACTGGGACTCGGAGGAGCACAGGGACTGGCCTCCTGCTGGGACTCGGAGGAGCACAGGGACTGGCCTCCTGCTGGGACTCGGAGGAGCACAGGGACTGGCCTCCTGCTGGGACTCGGAGGAGCACAGGGACTGGCCTCCTGCTGGGACTCGGAGGAGCACAGGGACTGGCCTCCTGCTGGGACTCGGAGGAGCACAGGGACTGGCCTCCTGCTGGGACTCGGAGGAGCACAGGGACTGGCCTCCTGCTGGGACTCGGAGGAGCACAGGGACTGGCCTCCTGCTGGGACTCGGAGGAGCACAGGGACTGGCCTCCTGCTGGGACTCGGAGGAGCACAGGGACAGGCCTCCTGCTGGGACTCGGAGGAGCACAGGGACTGGCCTCCTGCTGGTCCCAGAGTCAGGACTAAAAATGGGGAGGCAGGGTTTCAGATTCATGCAGCTAAAATCTAGAACAGTCTTCCTGAAAATGAGAGACGGGCTTCTTCTCTGACAATGTTCAAACTAGGGCTGGGCGATAAAACGATAACGATATTTATCGCGATAGACATGTGTTGGATATCAATAGAGAATGGGGTCGATAGAATGTTCGATAGTTTAACTTAACTCCGTCAGGAAAAACAGGAAGAAAACACCGGAAGTAAAGCCGACTCATAAGCGCATGGCATTGTGGGGGATGTAGGCAGAGGCTTCTCGACCAATAACAGCCGAGCAAGAACCGCAAAACTTTGTGGGAAATGCAAAAACACCAACAACCGCAGCATGCGTGGCGTCCATGGATCTATAGCTGGTGTTTCAATGCCGTCTCAATGGTTGTGCACGTACGTGCGCGGAATAACATGTGCGGCGGCAGAGGCAGTGGACAGACACCATGTATTTTTCCTCGGGAAGCATGTGCGGCACAGAGAGCCGCACGGAGCGGTCACGGGGACACAAGACCCTCAAACAGCTAAACCAGGAGCTAAACCAGGAATAAAAAACCAGGATTAAACCAGGACTAACAACGAGGGACACAGTGTGAACATATTCCTCCAGCCTCATCGCCCCGTGACTGTAAACAAGGCTGCTAAGGTTGGTTAGCCCACACAACAAATATATTTATTTAGGTAAAAAAAAAAAAAAACTCAATATATATCGTTATCGACCGATATGAATGACTTATATCGTGATATAGTTTTCAGCCATATCGCCCAGCCCTAGTTCAAAC
Organism: Knipowitschia caucasica; assembly: GCA_964034765.1. Taxonomy (NCBI): domain Eukaryota; kingdom Metazoa; phylum Chordata; class Actinopteri; order Gobiiformes; family Gobiidae; genus Knipowitschia; species Knipowitschia caucasica. The sequence continues at coordinate 2,083,603 of OZ035824.1, read as the reverse complement.
CCAGGTTAAAAACGGACACATGTTTAGTCCCTTTGGTCCTGGTTGTAACGAGGCCGAGCTGCTACAGTGAGTTGTGAGTCAGTTTCTTTAGTGTTTTAAGAATAATTACAGCAATGAAACGGTCGTCAACGTTTAATCCCAGCCCTAGATTTAATCCCACATATTTAGCATCAGATTCAGATCAATTTGCAAAAGTCCCCAGTGTGCACCAGACAAGTACATAAACAAAACCAGGTTAAAAGTACAGAAAGAAACCAAAAACAAAAGCGTAAACAATGATCACAGTGAGACCGAGCGGCCTCTTTCTCCAGCGTCTGTGTGTTTCAGAGATCTCATTACCCACCGCCGCCTCTCCATCTCTATGGCCACACCTGGGCTTTTCTACCTCCTCCTCTCTTCCATTGAACCCGGGGCTGAAGCACACGCAGCTGCCTCCCCCACCCTCCCCCACTCTCCCCCGTCTCCCCCGGCGGACACCATCCCGGCGCGTGGCTAACGGCTCAGGCCACCTCGCTTGCTCCTTTGTCCTCCCCCGTCCTGACAAACCCACTCCGTCCCTTTTCTCCGCCGCGGCCTCTTGAGCGCAGAGTGGGCCTTCTCTCTTTTGTGCTCCGGCGGCAGGTGCCCGGCACAAACGCAAGAAGGCACGAGGGAGGACGTCGTTAGCAAGCGCTCGCGTTTGATGTAGCCGCCGAGACGCATCCCGGGTAATTACTCACCAGCCTCCGAAAAAAACGAGAAAACAACAGTCTTGTTTGTAGATAAACTCCAATTTGAATGATAAAAGCTGTTTGACAGACAGCAGCCGTTCCGAATGACGAAAGGAGAATTACCTTTTTTGTCGACGCCACCTTGAATTTTTTTATTTTGCGGGGTGATGCCAATTGCTACCGTCAATCACGAGCATAAACAAAGCTGAATAGACAAATTAGACGGCGGGTGTGTACGCAAAAGCCTCAGAAACTGCTTGTGTTGGTAAAGACTGGGGATTTGAAAAGTGCAGGAGAGTCCCCGAGGCGTCGGAGAGCACCCAGGGGAGAGCACCCAGGGGAGAGCGCCCGCCTCCACCACGGAGCCAGGAGAGACTAAATCATGGACACGATTAGGGCTGAACTTTAAGAAGAGAACGGCCGTGTTTCAAACCCGATCGATCTGTTTTTGGGGAGAGCAGCGCAACACAACAATGACTAAAAATAAATGCAGAGGCAGCGGATAAATGGGACAAAGAGCCAGAAGTAATGAACAGTAACGTCTGAATCGTATGGACCACAGTAAAGTGCAATGTTTACTAAATTATTACTCTATTCACTCTATTTATTTCACTCTGACACAATTTCACGTTATTTTCCCATCCTTGCCCTGAAGTCAAAGTCTGGGTTACTGAAGCTTGCAACAAAGAAGAGAAAAGGGAAACCGAAATATTTAGTTTTTTCCAATTTTGCCAAAGTATCACAATAGTCTCAGGTCTGGGTCAGGTCAGGTCTCTGCGCTGAGGAGCACAGGGACTGGCCTCCTGCTGGGACTCGGAGGAGCACAGGGACTGGCCTCCTGCTGGGACTCGGAGGAGCACAGGGACTGGCCTCCTGCTGGGACTCGGAGGAGCACAGGGACTGGCCTCCTGCTGGGACTCGGAGGAGCACAGGGACTGGCCTCCTGCTGGGACTCGGAGGAGCACAGGGACTGGCCTCCTGCTGGGACTCGGAGGAGCACAGGGACTGGCCTCCTGCTGGGACTCGGAGGAGCACAGGGACTGGCCGCCTGCTGGGACTCGGAGGAGCACAGGGACTGGCCTCCTGCTGGGACTCGGAGGAGCACAGGGACTGGCCTCCTGCTGGGACTCGGAGGAGCACAGGGACTGGCCTCCTGCTGGGACTCGGAGGAGCACAGGGACTGGCCTCCTGCTGGGACTCGGAGGAGCACAGGGACTGGCCTCCTGCTGGGACTCGGAGGAGCACAGGGACTGGCCTCCTGCTGGGACTCGGAGGAGCACAGGGACTGGCCTCCTGCTGGGACTCGGAGGAGCACAGGGACTGGCCTCCTGCTGGGACTCGGAGGAGCACAGGGACTGGCCTCCTGCTGGGACTCGGAGGAGCACAGGGACTGGCCTCCTGCTGGGACTCAGAGGAGCATAGGGACTGGCCTCCTGCTGTGGAGGCAGTATTTCAGGTTCAAACCCGTCTCAGCTGAAACCGTGAGACAGGCTTCTTCTCTGACGATGTTTTAAATCCAGGCAAAAGGGTAGCTGAGTGGATAGCACTCTCGCCTCTCAGCAAGAAGGTCCTGGGTTCAAATCCCGGTTGGACCAGGGCCTTTCTGAGTGGAGTTTGCATGTTCTCCCCGTGTCTGCGTAGGTTTCCTCCGGGTGCTCCGGTTTCCCCTACCACTAAAAATATGTACAATAGGTATGGCATGTGCCTCCTGTACTGGAACCCCCACTCCCAAAAAAATAACAATTGTAAACCGCTTTGAGACTCCGATGTGCAGTGAAAAGGCGGTATATAAATAAAAGCTTACTTACTTACTACTAGAGTGAAAACTGATCAAGTTGTTATCGTTGTGCTTTACATAATAAATAGTCACTCATTACAAGTAGTTTGGCATGGCATTTTCCCATTTACAAGGCAAGGTTATTTGTGTAGCACAATTCACACACAATGCAACTCCAAGTTCTTCACAAAACCAAATAGAATCAGTCACAGTAGGCTTTAAAATCATAATCCCAGTGCATTAAAAAGAGAAAACCATCGTTCAGTTGGTCCCACTGTGGGGAAATTTCAATGTTGCAGCCCACAGACAGGACAGCAATAAGAGACACACAACATTTACAAAATAAGTGCTGCTATGTTTCTTATCTAGCTGTAAATTATCAATACCAGTCTATCAAAAATAAATATATATGGTATAGTGCGGAGTTATATACTGCGTCTTATTATGTAAAGTGACATCAGCTGCCTCCCCGTGTTTAGTCCCGTTTGGTCCAGATAGATGTGTTTTCAGTACCAACTATATAAAAATCTGTCTTGTTTGTAGATATTTCTGTTGTGACATGCAAAAGAATTAAGTTCCACATGTTTAAAATCCCCACAGTTTGCATTCTCTCCTCTCTCCAGCTGTGTCCAGTCTGTGTGAGATCCAGAAGACCAAGAGCAGCAAGAAAAACCAGGATTCGCCAACTCTGCTCTTTGCCTTCATGACACAACAAACAAGACATCAGCAGCAGCAGCAGCAGCAGCAGAGGCTCACATGACTGCTGAATAATGGATGCCCACCGACGGGTTCAGATCGCGGAGCCGGATTTTCTCCAGCTGGAGGGAGCAGCGGCGGGATCAGGAGAAAACGCCGCCTTCGGAGACCTACTTACCTGAGAGACGGGATCGGGGAGATGGGAAATGGAGAATCACGGCGCTCGATATGCAAAGTGCTGAATATTTGAGGAGGCCGTTTGTGGAAGGAGCAGGATGGAGACATGAAAACACCGGGAAGGATTAGGTTTGAGCAGAACGAGGCCCGACTGTGGGAGCAAAGGGCTGCGTACGGCCCCGGTTTCAGCAGGCTTTAGTCTTGTGATTTAAATTTGAACAATATTAATAATAAAGAGAAATATGTGTGAAGACTGATAGTTAAACATTAATAGTTGAATATGTATGTCAGATTCAATTATATGGTTGTTTTCCTGCGATCATGTGCTTTAAAATGAAGTATAACATGCCGTAGTTGCCCATCACCATCAATGCTGCAAGTCAGGGCTATAGTTCAATAGTTTAACTTCACTTAAAAAAAAGTAAATCGTGCGGCATTCTGGGGGATGTAGGCAGAGCTTCTCGACCTATCACGGACGAGCATGAACCGCAAAGCACTCTGGGAAATGCACAAAAAACAGCCGCACCATGTGTAGCGTCCACTGATTTGTAGATGGTGTTTGAGGCTGTGTCCATGGTTCTGTCGATGGTGTTTGAGGCTGTGTCCATGGTTCTGTCGATGGTGTTTGAGGCTGTGTCCATGGTTCTGTCGATGGTGTTTGAGGCTGTGTCCATGGTTCTGTCGATGGTGTTTGAGGCTGTGTCCATGGTTCTGTAGATGGTGTTTGAGGCTGTGTCCATGGTTCTGTAGATGGTGTTTGAGGCTGTGTCCATGGTTCTGTAGATGGTGTTTGAGGCTGTGTCCATGGTTCTGTAGATGGTGTTTGAGGCTGTGTCCATGGTTGTCGATGGTGTTTGAGGCTGTGTCCATGGTTCTGTAGATGGTGTTTGAGGCTGTGTCCATGGTTCTGTCGATGGTGTTTGAGGCTGTGTCCATGGTTGTCGATGGTGTTTGAGGCTGTGTCCATGGTTCTGTAGATGGTGTTTGAGGCTGTGTCCATGGTTCTGTCGATGGTGTTTGAGGCTGTGTCCATGGTTCTGTCGATGGTGTTTGAGGCTGTGTCCATGGTTCTGTCGATGGTGTTTGAGGCTGTGTCCATGGTTCTGTCGATGGTGTTTGAGGCTGTGTCCATGGTTCTGTAGATGGTGTTTGAGGCTGTGTCCATGGTTCTGTCGATGGTGTTTGAGGCTGTGTCCATGGTTCTGTCGATGGTGTTTGAGGCTGTGTCCATGGTTCTGTCGATGGTGTTTGAGGCTGTGTCCATGGTTCTGTCGATGGTGTTTGAGGCTGTGTCCATGGTTCTGTCGATGGTGTTTGAGGCTGTGTCCATGGTTCTGTCGATGGTGTTTGAGGCTGTGTCCATGGTTCTGTCGATGGTGTTTGAGGCTGTGTCCATGGTTCTGTCGATGGTGTTTGAGGCTGTGTCCATGGTTCTGTCGATGGTGTTTGAGGCTGTGTCCATGGTTCTGTCGATGGTGTTTGAGGCTGTGTCCATGGTTGTCGATGGTGTTTGAGGCTGTGTCCATGGTTCTGTCGATGGTGTTTGAGGCTGTGTCCATGGTTCTGTCGATGGTGTTTGAGGCTGTGTCCATGGTTCTGTCGATGGTGTTTGAGGCTGTGTCCATGGTTCTGTCGATGGTGTTTGAGGCTGTGTCCATGGTTCTGTCGATGGTGTTTGAGGCTGTGTCCATGGTTCTGTCGATGGTGTTTGAGGCTGTGTCCATGGTTCTGTCGATGGTGTTTGAGGCTGTGTCCATGGTTCTGTAGATGGTGTTTGAGGCTGTGTCCATGGTTCTGTCGATGGTGTTTGAGGCTGTGTCCATGGTTCTGTCGATGGTGTTTGAGGCTGTGTCCATGGTTCTGTCGGTGTTTGAGGCTGTGTCCATGGTTCTGTAGATGGTGTTTGAGGCTGTGTCCATGGTTCTGTCGATGGTGTTTGAGGCTGTGTTCATGGTTCTGTCGATGGTGTTTGAGGCTGTGTCCATGGTTCTGTCGATGGTGTTTGAGGCTGTGTCCATGGTTCTGTAGATGGTGTTTGAGGCTGTGTCCATGGTTCTGTAGATGGTGTTTGAGGCTGTGTCCATGGTTCTGTCGATGGTGTTTGAGGCTGTGTCCATGGTTCTGTCGATGGTGTTTGAGGCTGTGTCCATGGTTCTGTCGATGGTGTTTGAGGCTGTGTCCATGGTTCTGTCGATGGTGTTTGAGGCTGTGTCCATGGTTCTGTCGATGGTGTTTGAGGCTGTGTCCATGGTTCTGTCGATGGTGTTTGAGGCTGTGTCCATGGTTCTGTCGATGGTGTTTGAGGCTGTGTTCATGTTTCTGTAGATGGTGTTTGAGGCTGTGTCCAAGGTTCTGTCGATGGTGTTTGAGGCTGTGTCCATGGTTCTGTCAATGGTGTTTGAGGCTGTGTCCATGGTTCTGTAGATGGTGTTTGAGGCTGTGTCCATGGTTCTGTCGATGGTGTTTGATGCTGTGTCCATGGTTCTGTCGATGGTGTTTGAGGCTGTGTCCATGGTTCTGTCGATGGTGTTTGAGGCTGTGTCCATGGTTCTGTAGATGGTGTTTGAGGCTGTGTCCATGGTTCTGTAGATGGTGTTTGAGGCTGTGTCCATGGTTCTGTCGATGGTGTTTGAAGCTGTGTCCATGGTTCTGTAGATGGTGTTTGAGGCTGTGTCCATGGTTCTGTAGATGGTGTTTGAGGCTGTGTCCATGGTTCTGTCGATGGTGTTTGAGGCTGTGTCCATGGTTCTGTAGATGGTGTTTGAGGCTGTGTCCATGGTTCTGTCGATGGTGTTTGAGGCTGTGTCCATGGTTGTCGATGGTGTTTGAGGCTGTGTCCATGGTTGTCGATGGTGTTTGAGGCTGTGTCCATGGTTCTGTCGATGGTGTTTGAGGCTGTGTCCATGGTTCTGTAGATGGTGTTTGAGGCTGTGTCCATGGTTCTGTAGATGGTGTTTGAGGCTGTGTCCATGGTTCTGTCGATGGTGTTTGAGGCTGTGTCCATGGTTCTGTCGATGGTGTTTGAGGCTGTGTCCATGGTTCTGTCGATGGTGTTTGAGGCTGTGTCCATGGTTCTGTCGATGGTGTTTGAGGCTGTGTCCATGGTTCTGTAGATGGTGTTTGAGGCAAAAGCAACAAATTCACTTTTTCCTCGGGAAGCTTGTGCGGCTATCGGAGAGCTGTCAGAGAGCTGTCAGAGAGCTGTCAGAGAGCTGTCAGAGAGCTGTCAGAGAGCTGTCAGAGAGCTGTCAGAGAGCTGTCAGAGAGCTGTCAGAGAGCTATCAGAGAGCTATCAGAGAGCTGTCAGAGAGCTGTCAGAGAGCTGTCAGAGAGCTGTCAGAGAGCTATCAGAGAGCTGTCAGAGAGCTGTCAGAGAGCTATCAGAGAGCTGTCAAAGAGCTGTCAGAGAGCTGTCAGAGAGCTATCAGAGAGCTGTCAAAGAGCTGTCAGAGAGCTATCAGAGAGCTATCAGAGCTGTCAAAGAGCTGTCAGAGAGCTATCAGAGAGCTGTCAAAGAGCTGTCAGAGAGCTATCAGAGAGCTGTCAAAGAGCTGTCAGAGAGCTGTCAGAGAGCTATCAGAGAGCTGTCAGAGAGCTGTCAGAGAGCTGTCAGAGAGCTGTCAGAGAGCTGTCAGAGAGCCGCAGGGAGCCGTCACAGGGACACAAGACAATCGAAAACAGCCAAAACAGGAGCTAAACCAGGACTAAACCAGGACTAAACTGGGAGATAAACTAGGACTAAGCTAGGACTAAACCAGGACTAAACCAGGACTGATAATGGGGGACAGTGAACATATGGCTCCAGCCTGAGTTCTCATTCCGCCGTGACTGTAAACAAGTGATGCTAACGTATGAGGTGTCGCTAACAAATGTATTTAGGTTAAAAAACAAACCAGAAAACAAATGAATCACTGATATATCGACATGAACCACTGATATATCGACATGAACCACTGATATATCGACATGAATCACTGATATATCGACATGAATCACTGATATATCGACATGAACCACTGATATATCGACATGAACCACTGATATATCGACATGAACCACTGATATATCGACATGAACCACTGATATATCGACATGAATCACTGATATATCGACATGAACCACTGATATATCGACATGAACCACTGATATATCGAAATGAACCACTGATATATCGACATGAATCACTGATATATCGACATGAATCACTGATATATCGACATGAACCACTGATATATCGACATGAACCACTGATATATCGACATGAACCACTGATATATCGACATGAACCACTGATATATCGACATGAACCACTGATATATCGACATGAACCACTGATATATCGACATGAATCACTGATATATCGACATGAATCACTGATATATCGACATGAATCACTGATATATCGACATGAATCACTGATATATCGACATGAACCACTGATATATCGACATGAACCACTGATATATCGACATGAACCACTGATATATCGACATGAATCACTGATATATCGACATGAATCACTGATATATCGACATGAATCACTGATATATCGACATGAACCACTGATATATCGACATGAACCACTGATATATCGACATGAATCACTGATATATCGACATGAATCACTGATATATCGACATGAATCACTGATATATCGACATGAACCACTGATATATAGACATGAACCACTGATATATCGACATGAACCACTGATATATCGACATGAACCACTGATATATCGACATGAACCACTGATATATCGACATGAACCACTGATATATCGACATGAATCACTGATATATAGACATGAATCACTGACATATCGACATGAACCACTGACATATCGACATGAACCACTGACATATCGACATGAACCACTGACATATCGACATGAACCACTGACATATCGACATGAACCACTGATATATCGACATGAACCACTGACATATCGACATGAACCACTGACATATCGACATGAACCACTGATATATCGACATGAATCACTGATATATCGACATGAATCACTGATATGGTGATATAGTTTTCAGCCATGTTGCTCAGACCTGCTGTGACTGATCATGAGTGAATAATAACATCTCCCATAGTTTCACCTGCCTGGTTTAGTTCAACTTTACTCAGGTTAGCTCAACAAACATGTTAGCTCAACAAACATGTTAGCTCAAACATGTTAGCTCAAACATGTTAGCTCAATCATGTTAGCCCAAACATGTTAGCCCAAACATGTTAGCCCAAACATGTTAGCCCAAACATGTTAGCCCAAACATGTTAGCCCAAACATGTTAGCTCAAACATGTTAGCTCAAACAGGTTAGCTCAAACATGTTAGCTCAAACATGTTAGCTCAAACATGTTAGCTCAAACATGTTAGCCCAAACATGTTAGCCCAAACATGTTAGCTCAAACATGTTAGCTCAAACATTCACCGTTCTGTTAACAACTGCAGCATCCTTCTCTTACACAACCCCTCCTTACACACGCACACACGCACACAAACACACAAACACACAAACACGCCGCGGTTAGCGTTAGCGCCCTGCAGCTAACGTCCTGTGCGCTCACACGACCCCAGACGCCAGCGCAGAGGCGGCAGCGCTCCGGGACCAATGAGGCTTTGTTTGTTTGGCCCGATGTCGTGAGTGACCACCGCATTAGCTTCATCACCTCTGGCACCGCGAGATCCAAACTGACATCTGAACCACGGGGGCCGCGGCTGCCGGGCCCCGGGGAAACCTCACCAACACGGCCACGGAAGAATTTGGAAAGGAGAAATTAAGTTTATATTCAAGTTTATTAGGAGACTCACGGGAGGAGGTTTGAGGAGCAGGACTCTGTGGAAGTCTTTAGTCTTAGTGTCAAGTTATTTACTGAAGATAAGCATTTTATATTTACTCCTTGTTACGCTAAAGTCAGAGGTTTTTGAATTAGATCTTTTTATGCCAGAGTTAGAGTTTTTTTTGTTATTTCATGTTAATTTGAGATAACATGCGATTTATGCTCTGGAGCAATTTATAAACCAAAAAATACGGTAATACTGAAAAATGTAGCTCATGAACGACTGTAAGAAGAGAGTCAGAACTATTGTACTTTTCACGTCTAAACATAACCCTTTTCTTCCGCTTCATCCGTTGCCGGGTCGCGAAGGCAGCGGTCTAAGCAGATACGCTGAGACTTCCCTATCCAAATGTTTTTGAGACACAGAAAAAGGAAACAAAATTAGGTTGCATCTTTGGGAGGTGAGGGGAGGTGGAGGGAGATGGAGGTGGAGGGAGATGGAGGGAGGTGGAGGGAGATGGAGGGAGATGGAGGGAGATGGAGGGAGGTGGAGGTGGAGGGAGGTGGAGGGAGGTGGAGGGAGGTGGAGGGAGATGGAGGGAGATGGAGGGAGATGGAGGGAGATGGAGGGAGATGGAGGGAGATGGAGGGAGATGGAGGGAGGTGGAGGTGGAGGGAGATGGAGGGAGATGGAGGGAGATGGAGGGAGGTGGAGATGGAGGGAGATGGAGGGAGATGGAGGGAGGTGGAGGGAGGTGGAGGGAGATGGAGGGAGGTGGAGGGAGATGGAGGGAGATGGAGGGAGGTGGAGGGAGGTGGAGGGAGGTGGAGGGAAGTGGAGGGAGGTGGAGGGAGGTGGAGGTGGAGGGAGGTTTGCAGACGACACTTTCATAAAGATATAATCTGAAAGTTAACGTCTGACGATGCAGTGAAAGAAACCAAAGTGTAGTTAAACAGGAGCAACATTTACGTCCTTTTGGCAGCAGCAGTATACAGCAGCAGCAGTATACAGCAGCAGCAGTATACAGCAGCAGCAGTATACAGCAGCAGTATACAGCAGCAGCAGTATACAGCAGCAGCAGTATACAGCAGCAGCAGTATACAGCAGCAGCAGTATACAGCAGCAGTATACAGCAGCAGCAGTATACAGCAGCAGCAGTATACAGCAGCAGCAGTATACAGCAGCAGCAGTATACAGCAGCAGCATACAGCAGCAGCAGTATACAGCAGCAGTATACAGCAGCAGTATACAGCAGCAGCATACAGCAGCAGCAGTATACAGCAGCAGCAGTATACAGCAGCAGCATACAGCAGCAGCAGTATACAGCAGCAGCATACAGCAGCAGCATACAGCAGCAGCAGTATACAGCAGCAGCATACAGCAGCAGCATACAGCAGCAGCATACAGCAGCAGCAGCATACAGCAGCAGCAGTATACAGCAGCAGTATACAGCAGCAGTATACAGCAGCAGTATACAGCAGCAGTATGCAGCAGCAGTATACAGCAGCAGTATACAGCAGCAGTATACAGCAGCAGTATACAGCAGCAGCATACAGCAGCAGCAGTATGCAGCAGCAGTAGACAGCAGCAGCAGTATACAGCAGCAGCAGTATGCAGCAGCAGTATACAGCAGCAGCAGTATACAGCAGCAGTATGCAGCAGCAGTATACAGCAGCAGCAGCATACAGCAGCAGTATACAGCAGCAGTATACAGCAGCAGTATACAGCAGCAGCAGTATACAGCAGCAGTATACAGCAGCAGCAGTATACAGCAGCAGTATACAGCAGCAGCAGTATGCAGCAGCAGTATGCAGCAGCAGTATACAGCAGCAGTATACAGCAGCAGCAGTATACAGCAGCAGCAGTATACAGCAGCAGCAGTATACAGCAGCAGCAGTATACAGCAGCAGCAGTATGCAGCAGCAGTATACAGCAGCAGCATACAGCAGCAGTATACAGCAGCAGTATACAGCAGCAGTATACAGCAGCAGCAGTATACAGCAGCAGCAGTATGCAGCAGCAGAATACAGCAGCAGTATACAGCAGCAGTATGCAGCAGCAGTATGCAGCAGCAGTATGCAGCAGCAGTATGCAGCAGCAGTATACAGCAGCAGTATACAGCAGCAGCAGTATACAGCAGCAGCAGTATACAGCAGCAGCAGTATACAGCAGCAGTATACAGCAGCAGTATACAGCAGCAGCAGTATACAGCAGCAGCAGTATGCAGCAGCAGTATACAGCAGCAGCAGTATACAGCAGCAGCAGTATACAGCAGCAGCAGTATGCAGCAGCAGTATACAGCAGCAGCAGTATGCAGCAGCAGTATACAGCAGCAGCATACAGCAGCAGCAGTATACAGCAGCAGTATACAGCAGCAGTATACAGCAGCAGTATACAGCAGCAGTATACAGCAGCAGCAGTATGCAGCAGCAGTATACAGCAGCAGTATACAGCAGCAGTATACAGCAGCAGTATGCAGCAGCAGTATACAGCAGCAGCAGTATGCAGCAGCAGTATACAGCAGCAGCAGTATGCAGCAGCAGTATACAGCAGCAGCAGTATGCAGCAGCAGTATACAGCAGCAGCAGTATGCAGCAGCAGTATACAGCAGCAGCAGTATACAGCAGCAGCAGTAGCAGCAGCATTAAAGGGGATCCAGACACAGACGACCTTTGCTCCTGTGGGAATGGCACGGTTCAGACCTAATGTGGGCTGAAGTTTGTCTAAGAGGAAACGACAAGAGCAAGATTCAGTCCAACGCATTAGTAACTGGAGACGGGCCCTTTAAATCCCGGGTGTTTGACTTGGCAGAACGAGACCTGCAGAATATTCAACAATGGAAACGACTGGGACACGGGACAAGCATTTAAATACCACGGGTGACTCCGGTCGTCCATATGCAGTACTGTTTAACTGCTGCCAGGCTGTGATATACACTGTTCTACTGCATTCTCATGACCATTGGGTACAGTACAGTGTGAGTTATGTTCATGTCCAAGTTATCTGTCTGTGTCAGTAAAAAATAAAAATAAATACTAATTGTGAAAGTCCACGATTGCCACCACCAGATGAAGTCTGAGGCCGTGGACCCAGGACAGACAGGTAGACCCAGGGCCGAGGCCGTGGACCCAGGACAGACAGGTAGACCCAGGGCCGAGGCCGTGGACCCAGGACTGAGGCCGTGGACCCAGGACAGACCGGCAGCCCCAGGGCCGTGGACCCAGGACAGACAGGTAGACCCAGGGCCGAGGCCGTGGACCCAGGACAGACAGGTAGACCCAGGGCCGAGGCCGTGGACCCAGGACAGACAGGTAGACCCAGGGCCGAGGCCGCGGACCCAGGACCGAGGCCGCGGACCCAGGGCCGAGGCCGCGGACCCAGGGCCGAGGCCGCGGACCCAGGGCCGAGGCCGCGGACCCGAGGCCGCGGACCCAGGACCGAGGCCGCGGACCCAGGACCGAGGCCGCGGACCCAGGACCGAGGCCGCGGACCCGGACCCAGGACCGAGGCCGCGGACCCAGGACCGAGGCCGCGGACCCAGGACCGAGGCCGCGGACCCAGGACCGAGGCCGCGGACCCAGGACCGAGGCCGCGGACCCAGGACCGAGGCCGCGGACCCAGGACCGAGGCCGCGGACCCAGGACCGAGGCCGCGGACCCAGGGCCGAGGCCGCGGACCCAGGACCGAGGCCGCGGACCCAGGACCGAGGCCGCGGACCCAGGACCGAGGCCGCGGACCCAGGGCCGAGGCCGCGGACCCAGGGCCGAGGCCGCGGACCCAGGACCGAGGCCGCGGACCCAGGGCCGAGGCCGCGGACCCAGGGCCGAGGCCGCGGACCCAGGACCGAGGCCGCGGACCCAGGACCGAGGCCGCGGACCCAGGACCGAGGCCGCGGACCCAGGGCCGAGGCCGCGGACCCAGGGCCGAGGCCGCGGACCCAGGACCGAGGCCGCGGACCCAGGGCCGAGGCCGCAGACCCAGGGCCGAGGCCGCAGACCCAGGGCCGAGGCCGCAGACCCAGGGCCGAGGCCGTAGACCCAGGACCGAGGCCGCAGACCCAGGATCGAGGCCGCGGACCCAGGACCGAGGCCGCGGACCCAGGACCGAGGCCGCGGACCCAGGACCGAGGCCGCGAACCCAGGACCGAGGCCGCGGACCCAGGACCGAGGCCGCGGACCCAGGGCCGAGGCCGCGGACCCAGGGCCGAGGCCGCGGACCCAGGACCGAGGCCGCGGACCCAGGGCCGAGGCCGCGGACCCAGGGCCGAGGCCGCGGACCCAGGACCGAGGCCGCGGACCCAGGGCCGAGGCCGCAGACCCAGGGCCGAGGCCGCAGACCCAGGGCCGAGGCCGCAGACCCAGGGCCGAGGCCGCAGACCCAGGGCCGAGGCCGTAGACCCAGGACCGAGGCCGCAGACCCAGGATCGAGCCGTAGACCCAGGACCGAGGCCGGAGACCCAGGACCGAGGCCGCGGACCCAGGACCGAGGCCGCGGACCCAGGACCGAGGCCGCGGACCCAGGACCGAGGCCGCGGACCCAGGGCCGAGGCCGCGGACCCAGGACCGAGGCCGCGGACCCAGGACCGAGGCCGCGGACCCAGGACCGAGGCCGCGGACCCAGGGCCGAGGCCGCGGACCCAGGACCGAGGCCGCGGACCCAGGGCCGAGGCCGCAGACCCAGGGCCGAGGCCGCGGACCCAGGGCCGAGGCCGCGGACCCAGGACCGAGGCCGCAGACCCAGGGCCGAGGCCGCAGACCCAGGGCCGAGGCCGCAGACCCAGGGCCGAGGCCGCAGACCCAGGGCCGAGGCCGTAGACCCAGGACCGAGGCCGCAGACCCAGGATCGAGCTGTAGACGCAGGACCGAGGCCGTAGACCCAGGACCGAGGCCGGAGACCCAGGCCGTAGACCCAGGACTGAGGCCGCGGACCCAGGGCCGAGGCCGCGGACCCAGGACCGAGGCCGCGGACCCAGGACCGAGGCCGCGGACCCAGGACCGAGGCCGCGGCCCCAGGACCGAGGCCGCGGACCCAGGACCGAGGCCGCGGACCCAGGGCCGAGGCCGCAGACCCAGGGCCGAGGCCGCAGACCCAGGGCCGAGGCCGCGGACCCAGGACCGAGGCCGCAGACCCAGGGCCGAGGCCGCAGACCCAGGGCCGAGGCCGCAGACCCAGGGCCGAGGCCGTAGACCCAGGGCCGAGGCCGTAGACCCAGGACCGAGGCCGCAGACCCAGGATCGAGCTGTAGACGCAGGACCGAGGCCGTAGACCCAGGACCGAGGCCGGAGACCCAGGCCGTAGACCCAGGACTGAGGCCGCAGACCCAGGACCGAGGCCGCAGACCCAGGACTGAGGCCGCAGACCCAGGACTGAGGCCGCAAACCCAGGACTGAGGCCGCAGACCCAGGACTGAGGCCGTAGACCCAGGACTGAGGCCGCAGACCCAGGACTGAGGCCGCAGACCCAGGACTGAGGCTGTAGACCCAGGACTGAGGCCGCAGACCCAGGACTCTAGCTACAGATGAGTATTCAGAACATCTAAAATCTCAATACTGATCTTAGAACTCACTACAAATGAAGCCATCAGCAGATGTTCCCTCAGCGCAGAAAACCCAGACAGAAAAGCTAAAGCAGTTTGTAATAACCAAAACAAAACAAAGCACTGCATTGCCCCAAACACTCACGATTCCATCAATATCAAAAATACCTTCACTCCGAGACACACTGAGCCGTCTATACTGCGCGCTCCACCGCTTGCTAGCGCGCATACAGAATGGCGAGCAGCGGCGGCGCGCCCCTGGGAGCCGCACAAATCAGTCTTGGCTCTGGTTTCGGGTTCGCTCTCAGCTGTGGCCCTAGAGGCTTCGGCAGAAAAACACACTATTGGAAAAACAGAGGCAGAACAGAGCGGTGCAGGCGTCAGGGGGGAGCCGCCTGTTAGCATGCGCGGTAAATACAGTCTCGGCGCGCTCACGTACACGCAGGGTTCGGAGCGCGGGTTCTGACGGCTGTGATTCCAGGCTCGCCCCAAACTACACTGTACAAAGCGTCAGTCTAGATTCAAGCACCTTTAATATTCCATTTCTGGGCTGGGGAAGGTGTCAATCAGAGCTGCACCAAATCACAAAACACCGGCCCTGCGCTGCGGGCTGAAGTGTCTTGCCCAGGGACACAACACTATAAACTATACATTATGCAAAAACGTATTCAACAACTGGAGAAATATCTATATGAAAAATATATCCAAATAAAAATGATTCCATAACTGCAGACAAAAAGGGCATTTTAAACGTCTGCAGCTGTTATTAGTGCGGTGTGAACGGCTGTGTTTAAGTAGAGCGCCCTCCACTGGACAAACACGGAACAAAACAAGAGTTTGAACTTTCAGCAGCAGCAGCAGTTTCAGACATTCTAACCCTAACCCAGCAGGAGGCCAGTCCCTGTGCTCCTCAGAGTCCCAGCAGGAGGCCAGTCCCTGTGCTCCTCAGAGTCCCAGCAGGAGTCCAGTCCCTGTGCTCCTCAGAGTCCCAGCAGGAGTCCAGTCCCTGTGCTCCTCAGAGTCCCAGCAGGAGGCCAGTCCCTGTGCTCCTCAGAGTCCCAGCAGGAGGCCAGTCCCTGTGCTCCTCAGAGTCCCAGCAGGAGGCCAGTCCCTGTGCTCCTCAGAGTCCCAGCAGGAGGCCAGTCCCTGTGCTCCTCAGAGTCCCAGCAGGAGTCCAGTCCCTGTGCTCCTCAGAGTCCCAGCAGGAGGCCAGTCCCTGTGCTCCTCAGAGTCCCAGCAGGAGTCCAGTCCCTGTGCTCCTCAGAGTCCCAGCAGGAGTCCAGTCCCTGTGCTCCTCAGAGTCCCAGCAGGAGTCCAGTCCCTGTGCTCCTCAGAGTCCCAGCAGGAGGCCAGTCCCTGTGCTCCTCAGAGTCCCAGCAGGAGTCCAGTCCCTGTGCTCCTCAGAGTCCCAGCAGGAGGCCAGTCCCTGTGCTCCTCAGAGTCCCAGCAGGAGGCCAGTCCCTGTGCTCCTCAGAGTCCCAGCAGGAGGCCAGTCCCTGTGCTCCTCAGAGTCCCAGCAGGAGTCCAGTCCCTGTGCTCCTCAGAGTCCCAGCAGGAGTCCAGTCCCTGTGCTAATGTGCAGACCATAAATGTGACAATAGAGAAACGCAGAAACAGACATCATTGAGTCGTGTTAATCTCAGATGGAAACGACCTGTGAGTAAATCAGAAAACACTTATACATCGATATGAAGCTAATAATTTATAATAATTTAATCAAACATCCCAATATTTGACTCTACTGTGTGGATTTACGGCCCCTGGCTTTAACTGGACTCATTCAAACCATCATCCGTTTGTAGAAATGAAAAACGCACAAACAAAACCTTTTCCATCTCAAACAGACACAGATTTATCCGACAGACACAATACGCACAAGTTCAGTTTATTTATCGTCCTGAGGCTTCTTTGCATGAGTGGATCCACCGCCAGAGCCGAGAGTGAGAGGGAGACACACACACACACACAGAGACACACACAGAGAGACACACACACATACATACAGAGAGACACACACACACATACACACAGAGACACACACACACACAGAGAGAGACACACACACACACACAGAGAGACACACAGACATACATACAGAGAGACACACACACACACACAGAGAGACACACACACACACACACACAGAGAGACACACACACACAGAGAGAGACACACACACACACAGAGAGAGACACACAGACACACACACAGAGAGAGACACACAGAGAGAGAGACAGACACACACACACACAGAGAGAGACACACACACACACAGAGAGAGACACACACACACACAGAGAGAGACACACACACACACAGAGAGACACACACACACCCACACAGACAAACACGCATATACACAGAGACACACACACACACACACACAGAGAGAGAGGGCTACGATCACAGAGATACATCCGCCCTGAGGGATCACACACCTCACTCCTCCCTCACACACTCAGAGACACACACATATACACTGACACACAGAGAGAAAGAGAGACACACACACACAGAGAGAGAGAGACACAGAGAGACACACACACACACACACACACAGAGAGAGAGACACACACACACAGAGACAGAGAGACACACACAGACACACAGACACACACACACACAGCCTTCAGTTCAGCTGAGATGTCAGGGCGCCTGTGCCAGGCCTCACACCGAGAGGACCACAGCCGCTGCATCTGCCCCAGGACCTCGATCAGGAGCTCGTTCTGGAGGTCTGCAGCGGAGGCAGATGCCCTACAACTGATCGCACAATATACACCAGAGAGAGACCAGAGAGAGAGAGACCGAAGAGAGAGACCAGAGAGAGGCCAGAGAGACCAGAGAGACAGACCAGAGAGAGGCCAGAGAGACCAGAGAGACAGACCAGAGAGAGACCAGAGACCAGAGAGACAGACCAGAGACCAGAGAGAGAGACCAGAGAGAGACGAGAGAGAGAGACAGAGAGAGACCAGAGAGAGACCAGAGAGAGAGAGAGACCAGAGAGAGACCAGAGAGAGAGACCAGAGAGAGAGAGAGACCAGAGAGAGAGAGAGACCAGAGAGAGAGAGAGACCAGAGAGAGAGAGACCAGAGAGAGAGAGAGACCAGAGAGAGAGACCAGAGCCATCAGACTGTATTAAATCACACAGTCTTTTTGCTTCAACCTCAACATTATCAGTGAAATCTCTCTGGTTTTAAACAACACCTATCACTAAGGGGCCATTTTGAGCCCTGGCTCCGGCACAGGTTGACTTCCCGACTTTAATTTAGAGATATTATGGGTGTGGTATTTAGGGGGTTCGTGCCAATCTCCCTGCGTCTGCCCTGAAAGCAAAAACACGATAAATATTGTAGAGAGAGCGAGCAGCCGCACAACAGGGGCTGAAAGCAGATAAAGCAGAAAGGTCTTCATACCTTCTTCACAGAGCAGCGTATTAATATTGATGAGACTTCCTGTGGCCCCCCCTCGGTGTTTCCCCTCGGTCGATTTGAACATGAAGAAGTTAAAAAGCACAAATTCCAGGAGTTGTGTATCACAGTTTGACCCGGAGCCACGCGGCAGACAGCAGCAGCGACAGACGCACCCTTCAAAGCACACAGGAGCCCCTTTCATCGCCACGTCCCGGGAAGGCCGCCGCTTTCTCTAGCTCTGCTGCTTTTTCTGCTTTCTTTCTTACACCAACATCTAGTGCTTGCCATCTGCCTTTTCCGAAAAATCAAGACACGGGATGTTGCAAGGTTCAGGAGGCATGAGGTAGGGAGAGCGGATTGACAACAGGTTGGAGAGATGGGAGGTGAGAGAGCAGAGAGAGAGAGAGAGAGAAGAGAGAGAGACCAGAGAGAGAGAGACCAGAGAGGGAGAGAGAAGAGGGAGAGACCAGAGAGTACAGAGAGAGAGAGACCAGAGAGGGAGAGAGAAGAGAGAGAGACCAGAGAGAGAGAGAAGAGAGTGAACAGGAAGAGAGAAGAGAGAGACCAGAGAGGACAGAGAGAGAGAGACCAGAGAGGGAGAGAGACCAGGAAGAGAGAGGAGAGAGAGACACACAAGAGAGAGACCAGAGAGAAGAGAAGAGAGAGAGAGGAGAACCACAGAGAGACAAGAGAGACCAGAGAGACCAGAGAGAGAGACCAGGAAGAGAGAGGAGAGAGAGACACAAGAGAGACCAGGAAGAGAGAGAGGAGAGAGGGGGACCACAGAGAGACAAGAGAGACCAGAGAGAAGACCAGAGAGAGAGAGACCAGAGGGAGAGACCAGAGAGAGAGAGACCAGATAATCTTGATATATGATAGATGTATATTTTAACAGGATAAAAGAGACACAAAAACTACTGCAAAAACAAATGTACCAAAGTCTTTTTCATGGACCATCAAAGAGTTCGTCAGCTCAAGTTGGAGCAAAGTGCTTCGGTCACATTTAGTTTAAGTTCCTGTAAACAAAACTGAAAATGTAAATGTAAAATGAAGAAATGAAACCTATTGCCTTTTAAAAAATCCCAGATTACATAAATAGTAAGTCACTTCCACTCAGTAAGCCTGGACTCAGTAATCTCTGCGTTTTGTTTTTAACTGCATATTAAGTTTAGCTTTTAGAGCCGAAAGGCAAAGCTCTCAATTTACCGGTCAATCTTCGTTCTCTCCCTCACCTATGGTCATGAGGGAGCAGCGTCTGCAGTCAGAGCTCCCTCACCTATGGTCATGAGCTTTGGGTAATGACCAAAAGAACGAGATCGCGGATACAAGCGGTCGAAATGAGCTTTCTCCGCAGAGTGGCTGCTCCCTTAGAGATAGGGTGAGGAGCTCAGTCACACGGGAGGAGCTCGGAGTAGAGCCGCTGCTCCCTTAGAGATAGGGTGAGGAGCTCAGTCACACGGGAGGAGCTCGGAGTAGAGCCGCTGCTTCTCCACGTCGAGAGGAACCAGTTGAGGTGGCTCGGGCATCTGTTCCGGATGCCTCCTGGACGCCTCCCTGGGGAGGTGTTCCGGGCACGTCCCACCGGGAGGAGGTCTCTCTCTGGGGGACCTCCTCCCTCTGTGTCCTGGGGGAAGACCCAGGACACAGAGGGACTATGTCTCTCAGCTGGCCTGGGAACGCCTTGGGGTCCCCAAAAAGTTTAGTTTCTCTGGTTTAACGTCGACAAAATGGTGTATTACAACAGCGGGGACAAGACAACAGACTGACGCCACACCGCGCACTTCCGTGTCGATGCAGGAGGGTCTAAGGACAGGGGTGATGTGCTCCCTCTGGACCAGTGTGTTTTTATCATTGTAGTTCATGTGTTTGAACCGTACTCTCTGATATGGTGTTGGCGAACTCTGAGTGGGGAGATACAAAAACACATTGAATTGAATTAATCATTTGCAGTTCCCGCCTTTATCTCCAGCCACGATTTGCGTTTTTTTCTATTCATTTTGGGTTTCAGCCTAAGTCCACAGTCTGGAGATCGGACTCTGACATTAAAAATCCGAATCGGTCTCTGTTCCCTCCTCACCTCCTGAACAGTCGAGGGCTTTTGGAAACGACTGAAGCCTAATATTGCAGATACATTCATCTGAGTTTCCTTCGCCGGTGGCAGGGCGCCAGCGGTAAACCATGATCAATGAGGAGGTCGTCTTAGCTTAACTTTTACCACGCCAACCAATCAGAGAGCAGCACCGTTGATACCGCGCTTTAGGGGGCATCTCACACAAACAAACTAGTTAAAAAACTGAGGTCGACTTTGAAGTTTATGTAGAAAAATACCAAGTAAAAAAAAGAATACAGTAAACTAATAATACGCATCAGAGAGACAAATAACCTTTAGGGCGTGTTGGGCAGCCGCCGATGAGACCGTCTTTGAGCACCCCCAGGCCCAGACCACAGTCCCAGAGCTCCGGGCCAAAGCCACGGACCATGGGAGGACGTGGAGGGAGCGGGATGAGTCACTGTAGACTCACACGTACAAGAGGCATGTCAGGGAGAAGGAGCCACGGAGCCCCAGGGAGGGACCGGAGACGGCGGCGAGAGGAGGCCGAGAGACGGGGAAAGTTATGAAATAAAAAGAAGTGAAAGAGAGTCTGTTTTTGTCCCATTTCAGGTCATTAGACAATCATGTTGTTACGAAGTCAGAGGAGAGACCTCACCACAGAGTAAGATTCTGCCTCAAGATTATCACTGCTCCATTCAATGTTGGTTCTGTGGTTCGAAAACAGAGAAAAGACCAGAGAGAGAGACCAGAGACCAGAGACAGAAAGAGAGAGAGAGAGAGAAAGAAAGAGACAGAGAGAGACCAGAGAGAGAGACCAGAGAGAGAGAGACCAGAGACCAGAGACAGAAAGAGAGAGAGAGAGAGAAAGAAAGAGACAGAGAGAGACCAGAGAGAGAGACCAGAGAGAGAGACCAGAGAGAGAGAGACCAGAGACCAGAGACAGAAAGAGAGAGAGAGAGAGAAAGAAAGAGACAGAGAGAGACCAGAGAGAGAGACCAGAGAGAGAGACCAGAGAGAGAGAGATCAGAGAGAGAGAGAGAGAGAGAGAGAGAGAAAGAGACAGAGTGAGACCAGAGAAAGACCAGAGAAAGACCAGAGAGAGAAAACAGAGAAAGAGAGAGACCAGAGAGAGAGACCGGAGGGAGACCAGAGAGAGAGACCGGAGGGAGACCAGAGAGAGAGACCGGAGAGAGACCAGAGAGAGACCAGAGAGAGACCAGAGAGAGAAAACAGAGAGAGAAAACAGAGAGAGAGAGAGAGAGAGAGAGAAAGAGACAGAGTGAGACCAGAGAAAGACCAGAGAGAGAAAACAGAGAAAGAGAGAGACCAGAGAGAGAGACCGGAGGGAGACCAGAGAGAGAGACCGGAGGGAGACCAGAGAGAGAGACCGGAGGGAGACCAGAGAGAGAGACCGGAGAGAGACCAGAGAGAGACCAGAGAGAGACCAGAGAGAGACCAGAGAGAGAAAACAGAGAAAGAGAGAGACCGGAGGGAGTCCAGAGAGAGAGACCGGAGGGAGACCAGAGAGAGAGACCGGAGGGAGACCAGAGAGAGAGACCGGAGGGAGACCAGAGAGAGAGACCGGAGGGAGACCAGAGAGAGAGACCGGAGGGAGACCAGAGAGAGACCAGAGAGAGACCAGAGAGAGACCAGAGAGAGACCAGAGAGAGAAAACAGAGAAAGAGAGACCAGAGAGAGACCAGAGAGAGACCAGAGAGAGAGATCAGAGAGAGAGATCAGAGAGAGAGAGAGAGAGAGAGAAAGAGACAGAGTGAGACCAGAGAAAGACCAGAGAGAGAAAACAGAGAAAGAGAGAGACCAGAGAAAGACCAGAGAGAGAAAACAGAGAAAGAGAGAGACCAGAGAGAGACCGGAGGGAGACCAGAGAGAGAGACCGGAGAGAGACCAGAGAGAGACCAGAGAGAGACCAGAGAGAGACCAGAGAGAGACCAGAGAGAGACCAGAGAGAGACCAGAGAGAGACCAGAGCGAGACAGGAGGGAGACCAGAGAGAGACCGGAGAGAGAGAGAGAGAGAGACCAGAGACCAGAGAGAGAGAGAGAGAGAGAGAGAGAGAGAGAGAGAGAGAGAGAGAGAAAGAAAGAGACAGAGAGAGAAAGAAAGAGACAGAGTGAGACCAGAGAGAGACCGGAGAGAGACCAGAGAGTGAGAGAGACCAGAGAGAGACCAGAGAGTGAGAGAGACCAGAGAGTGAGAGAGACCATAGAGAATCAATACAGATTGATAATAACTGCAGTAGTCACTAATCGAGTCCCGCGGGCCACATTTAGCTCGTGTTTCAGACCCGCCTGAGACCTTCCACTCAGTGATAAACCTCAGACCAGATCTCAGCCGTTCAGAGCTTTTCTTCACTTACAAACGGAGCGTGTGGGAGCAAAGTGTCAAAACAAGTGCTTTTTGAGTCCTCTCTGCCGCCTGGAAACCTCTCGTGTTGGGGCTGATTCGTGGCCTGTAGCGCCGTCTCCTCTTGGCTCCCGCGTGGGTTTCTCTCATGACAAACGCCCTCGTCTCTGTCACCGACGCCGGCTCTTTCTGGCATTCTGCATCTTGTAATTATTCCCTCAAAGTGATTTCATCTCCTTTGGGGGACTCGGATCTGTGCCGTGTTTAATCAGAAGAGAAAGATACAGAAGACGATTCCCGTGTAAGTCCCAACAATGACAACACGGGTTCTCTCTCGTCTTTTAGTTTAGTGTAGGAGGAAAGAGGAGGGGGAGGTTTCAGGGAGAGAGAAAGAGAGACCACAGACTAGAGAGAGAGACCACAGACTAGAGAGACTAGAGAGAGAGAGAGATCAGAGACTAGAGAGACAGAGATCAGAGACCAGAGACGAGAGAGAGAGAGAGAGAGACCAGAGACGAGAGACGAGAGAGAGAGAGAGAGAGACCAGAGACGAGAGAGAGAGAGAGAGACCAGAGACGAGAGAGAGAGAGAGAGACCAGAGACGAGAGAGAGAGAGAGAGAGAGAGACCAGAGACTAGAGAGAGAGAGAGAGACCAGAGACTAGAGAGAGAGAGAGAAACCAGAGACTAGAGAGAGAGAGAGAGAGACCAGAGACTAGAGAGAGAGAGAGAGAGAGACTAGAGAGAGAGAGAGAGAGAGACCAGAGACTAGAGAGAGAGAGAGAGACTAGAGACTAGAGACTAGAGAGAGAGAGAGACCAGAGACGAGAGACGAGAGACGAGAGAGAGAGAGAGACCAGAGACGAGAGAGAGAGAGAGAGAGAGAGAGAGAGACGAGAGACTAGAGAGAGAGAGAGAGAGACCAGAGACTAGAGAGAGAGAGAGACCAGAGACTAGAGAGAGAGAGAGAACCAGAGACTAGAGAGAGAGAGAGAGAGACCAGAGACTAGAGAGAGAGAGAGAGAGACCAGAGACTAGAGAGAGAGAGAGAGAGAGACCAGAGACTAGAGAGAGAGAGAGAGAGAGACTAGAGACTAGAGACTAGAGAGAGAGAGAGAGACCAGAGAGACCAGAGACTAGAGAGAGAGAGACCAGAGACTGAGACTTGAAAGAGAGACTAAGACCGGAGAGTTAGCCACAAAACCAACTGCTTCAAGAAACTTCAGAATCCCTTTTGAATAAAAATGATTAAACTAAGGTAGGTCTGGGCCGTTCATAGAGACAGTGTTCCGTATCAGTCAATATTGATAATTGTTATTTTTAAGCATAAATATATTTGTGCTGATCCCAGACTTGGCAAGGATCCAGATCTTAGTTTGCAGAATGCATCGTGTCAAACATGGTGCCGCTCCTCCTTCACCGGCTGCTGTTGCCTTTTTTACATTTTTTTTTATTGTTCTTCCAGTTTTTCTTTGAGTTAAATTAAATTATTAAACATTCTATTGAACCCCTTTTTTAAATCGATATTTTTCACATGTCTATCGTGATATATATCGTTTCATCGCTCAGGCCTAAAATGAAGAGTGTGATTGTTGTTACCAGAGACGTCTACCAGTCCCACAGCGGGGAAATGTCAGTGTTGCACCACAAGTTACAGAACAGGAAAGAGGAGCACACAGCAGATAAGTGAACAATAGCTGTACTAATTAAAAGGGGATGATTAAGAGGAGAGTCCTGTGAGGATGAGCCTAGATGAGTAAATTAATGAAAATATATCTGTACAACAAGAGCAAAAACTTTTTTATTTTTCCCAACATTTCCCTAAAAGCTTCAGACCCGAGCGCAGGCGTGAGGAAAGCCACATCTATAATATATCAGGCCAGAGAGAGACTGACCAGAGAGAGAGAGAGAAAGAGAGACTGAGGCCAGAGACAGAGACTGAGACCAGAGAGAGAGACCTGAGAAAGAGACTGAGGCCAGAGAGAGAGAGACCTGAGAGAGACTGAGGCCAGAGAGAGAGAGAGAGACTGAGGCCAGAGAGAGAGAGACCTGAGAGAAACTGAGGCCAGAGAGAGAGAGAGAGACTGAGGCCAGAGAGAGAGAGAGAGAGAGACTGAGGCCAGAGACAGAGACTGAGACCAGAGAGAGAGACCTGAGAAAGAGACTGAGGCCAGAGAGAGAGAGACCTGAGAGAAACTGAGGCCAGAGAGAGAGAGAGAGACTGAGGCCAGAGAGAGAGAGAGAGAGAGAGAGAGAGAGACTGAGGCCAGAGACAGAGACTGAGACCAGAGAGAGAGACCTGAGAAAGAGACTGAGGCCAGAGAGAGAGAGACCTGAGAGAAACTGAGGCCAGAGAGAGAGAGAGACTGAGGCCAGAGAGAGAGAGAGAGAGAGAGAGACTGAGGCCAGAGAGAGAGAGAGAGAGAGATGCCAGAGAGAGAGGAAAGCCACATCTATGAGAGAGACCAGAGCGAGAGAGAGAGAGATACCATAGAGAGAGAGACCAGGTCTGTAATAACCACTGTTCGCAGCTGAAGCCTTTGTATCCAACACCAAAACACGGTAATTTCTTAAGTGCGTTTCATTTCACTGCAATTAGTTTTCTACTTTAATTTGTGGAATCAGTGCAAGAAAAGAAGCTCCTGCAGCAGCCTCCCTCCCCCTCCCCCTCCGCTGCAGCCGGGAGATTGTGTGGTCGCGGCCGCACCCGACCCGGGGCCACTGCAGGCGTTTGAGCATCTCTGCGCAGGGGTCGGAGGTGAGTAATTTTTGCGTTTGCATGTCTTTGTAGTGCGCGTCCCCCCCCCCCCCCCCCCGAGATCTGGCTTCAGTGGCGGGAGATCCACGTGACGCTGCCGCCGCCAGGCATCCTCCCAGGACCACCTCTCCGACAGCGGTGACCCCACAGAGCGATGAAGAGGAGGAGGGAGAGGAGGAGGGAGAGGGAGTATTGACGAGCTGCTGGATTCGCTTCTGCAGAGACGGCCGCTCGCGTTTGCCAAAGACCTTGTTTTAAACTTTAGCCGACGGAGCCACAGAAGGATGGTCCGTTGGAGAAGTCTCCGGGGAGAAGGATGAGGAAGATCTTGGCAGCGCTGGGTTTAGGCCAATATTTCCAAGTGTTTTACAATAACTTTGAAGACGAAAGTGCGATGGATGTGTCAGAAGTGAGACCAGAGAGAGAGAGAGACTAGGGAGAGAGAGACCAGGGAGAGAGAGACTAGGGAGAGAGAGAGAGAGACTAGGGAGAGAGAGACCAGGGAGAGAGAGACTAGGGAGAGAGAGAGAGAGACTAGGGAGAGAGACTAGGGAGAGAGGCCAGGGAGAGAGAGACCAGGGAGAGAGGCCAGGGAGAGAGAGGCCAGGGAGAGAGAGACCAGGGAGAGAGAGACCAGGGAGAGAGAGAGAGAGACTAGGGAGAGAGGCCAGGGAGTGAGAGAGAGAGAGCGACCAGGGAGAGAGGCCAGGGAGTGAGAGAGAGAGAGAGACTAGGGAGAGAGAGACCAGGGAGAGAGGCCAGGGAGAGAGAGACCAGGGAGAGAGAGACCAGGGAGAGAGAGACCAGGGAGAGAGAGACCAGGGAGAGAGAGACCAGGGAGAGAGAGACCAGGGAGAGAGGCCAGAGAGAGACTAGGGAGAGAGGCCAGGGAGTGAGAGAGAGAGAGCGACCAGGGAGAGAGGCCAGGGAGTGAGAGAGAGAGAGAGACTAGGGAGAGAGAGACCAGGGAGAGAGGCCAGGGAGTGAGAGAGAGAGAGAGACCAGGGAGAGAGGCCAGGGAGTGAGAGAGAGAGAGAGAGAGAGACTAGGGAGAGAGAGACCAGGGAGAGAGGCCAGGGAGTGAGAGAGAGAGAGAGAGACCAGGGAGAGAGACCAGAGAGAGAGACCAGAGAGAGAGACCAGAGAGAGAGGCCAGGGAGTGAGAGAGAGAGAGAGAGACTAGGGAGAGAGGCCAGAGAGAGAGAGAAACTAGGGAGAGAGGCCAGGGAGAGAGAGACTAGGGAGAGGCCAGGAAGACTAGGGAGAGAGGGAGAGAGAGAGAGGCCAGGGAGAGAGAGACCAGGGAGAGAGAGACCAGGGAGAGAGAGAGAGAGAGAGACCAGGGAGAGAGGCCAGGGAGAGAGAGAGACACTGCGATGGATGTGTCAGAAGTGAGAACAGAGAGAGAGAGAGAGCGAGAGAGGCCAGGGAGAAGGAAAACCAGAGAGTCAGAGAGTCAGGCCAATTAAGTACATCTACTAATCCACCAACCCAGCCTCGGTCCCGGGTCTACAGCCTCGGTCCCGGGTCTACAGCCTCGGTCCCGGGTCTACAGCCTCGGTCCCGGGTCTACAGCCTCGGTCCCGGGTCTACAGCCTCGGTCCCGGGTCCACAGCCTCAGTCCCGGGTCCACAGCCTCAGTCCCGGGTCCACAGCCTCAGTCCCGGGTCCACAGCCTCAGTCCCGGGTCCACAGCCTCAGTCCCGGGTCCACAGCCTCAGTCCCGGGTCCACAGCCTCAGTCCCGGGTCCACAGCCTCAGTCCCGGGTCTACAGCCTCAGTCCCGGGTCTACAGCCTCAGTCCCGGGTCTACAGCCTCAGTCCCGGGTCTACAGCCTCAGTCCCGGGTCTACAGCCTCAGTCCCGGGTCTACAGCCTCAGTCCTGGGTCTACAGCCTCAGTCCTGGGTCTACAGCCTCAGTCCTGGGTCTACAGCCTGCTTCTCTGATCTGTCGTTTGCTGAATCCACACATTTGTAAAATCCTCCCTAGATTTAGAGCTGATCACAAAATTAACAACTATAAAACACCAAGAATCCTCTAAATTAAACAAAAATAGGTCGATGAATATTTTCGGGCATAATAATAACTTATGCAACGGACTATACGCAGCGAAACTACGGTACCAACGTTAAAGAAGGACCCGGCCAAGGCCCCTGACATCATGAAAAAGACAGTGCTTAATGTAGCACAAAAATGGCCTCAGGAAGCGTCCTTCTTCAAACACACGAAACACTTTTTCCGTAGCTGGAGAAAAGCCAAAGGCAGTGTGAGTGTTTAAGTGGTCAGACGACAAACGAGTCTGATCGCGAAAGGGTCCGAGGGGGTTTTTCTCTTTCTTTTTTCTCCTCGGTGAAATCTCCAGATCCACGCTCACGAAATGCCATTTTAGGAGCCGGCAATAACTCTGACAGAAAGTGCTGGCCTTGGTGGATATTTATACATGCGAGAGGAGGCGAGATCAAAGCCGAGCGAGTCAGGCTAATTTCGCATGTGGCCTTCAGGAATGCAAGTTATTTCGTAAATAAAAACGTAGTAAATATTTTCCCCCCTGTAAAAGCCAATAAAACTCTGAGCTTCAACTTCAGGGAGCTCAGGCCAAACTGTGGGGCTTATACTTTTCATGGAGGTGAATATTCAAACAAAACAAAAATACTTATTACCTTGACGTGGTGCGATTGTAGCTTCATCTAAAGCAGTGGTCTATATAACATGCGACATCACATTTAGAGCCAGTGAGAGTCTGGGTCTAATGAGGCTGCTACAGATGTAAACAGACTTTATATTTATGCACGAGAATAGACAGGATGTTATACTTGCTTCTTACTCTGCTAACGTCAGGGGTTAAGTCTTGCTTCGTCATGTTTAAAGCCAGTCTGTGTAATTTCTACAGTTGCTCCAAATGAAAAAACATGGTAAACAAAAACAAAGAATATTTACCTCCAACATGTTTTTAAATTGTTGTCATAGACTCAGAATGTGACTTATAAATGTCTGAGGCCGAGGACTCTCTGTGTGAATCCTCCATCTTGGACTACAGAGGCTGATAAGGGACAAAAAGGAGTTTGAGCGGGAGTTAGGGACCTCTGTAAAGACCACATATTGTCCTGCGAAGCCACTGCAGTCCTGGAAATTACAACACATGATCTCAAAGCTAGACGGGAGTAAAAACTACACAGTGTAGCTTTAAAGGAGGAGAGTTTGGACTTCTTTCCTTATCATGCTAACGATTCTATAGTGATTTTTATGCTAGCTAGAACGGATGGTCTTGGGCCCATATTTTAGACCAGCTTCAGTTTCCATCGCTCCTTGACGTGCTTCACCTCGGTTCATGCAGACTCTGAACCATCTGCCAATTACTGCTGTGGAGATTCTAAAATAAAACGCATCCTGAGCTGCAGAAACCTGGCGCCGTGTGAGAGTTGGCTGGATCCTCGCAGCATCCATGACTAACCTGGAGATTACAGCTAAAACCCGGAGAAGCCAGTGCAAACGTGTCCAGGTTTCCATTCGTCCAAACGACACAAAAATGCAACAATTACGGCGTCGCGGCTCAGATCTGAGGCGTGCGTCACTCAAAAGAAACAAGTTCTGCTAAATGCTTTCACTCCGGGGCAGCAGACACAACCCAGACAATACACGACGTCCGGATTATCCACAAGAAAGACTCGCAGAACACAGAAAACTAAAATAAAACTGGAAACGTTGAAAGTAAAAGCCTGTATTATGATTAGTGTAATACCTCCAACCCAGGCCTGTCCAAACTCAGGCCCGAGAGCCAATTGCGGCCCGCAGTGTCATTCTGCGTGGCCCTATGCCTCGCTAACCCAAAACACCATTGAGATTTAGAAACACAAGTTCATAATGTCATCCAGCCAACTTTCGCTTCTCCAATACAAGCATGTTATACTGTTATATCTGTTGTCTGCCCCTGGAAAAGTCTGGGAAACTAAAGTGGTTCTCTTAATCAAAAGTTTGAACACCCCTGGTTTACCCTGAACCAGAAAATGTCCAAAATTCTTCTAACTTTGATACTATAACTTTATTAAAGCGATCCTTTTTTGTGCCACGGAGGTGAAATGTCAGTGTTGCATCACAAGTTACAGAACAGTAGGAATCAGAAGCAACCACTAAACTTCCATAGAAAAATCTCTTGAAATTATAAAGTAGTAAGTTATGTTTATATAGCGCATTTTTACACTAGTGCAAGAATATTAAAGCAGTACGTTATTTATCTATAATACAGAAGCAGCCTGCTCACTGGCCTCCTGCTGGGACTCGGACCAGCACAGGGACCGACCTCCTGCCGGGACTCGGACCAGCACAGGGACCGACCTCCTGCTGGGACTCGGAGGAGCACAGGGACCGGCCTCCTGCCGGGACTCGGACCAGCACAGGGACCGGCCTCCTGCCGGGACTCGGACCAGCACAGGGACCGGCCTCCTGCCGGGACTCGGACCAGCACAGGGACCGACCTCCTGCTGGGACTCGGAGGAGCACAGGGACCGGCCTCCTGCCGGGACTCGGACCAGCACAGGGACCGGCCTCCTGCCGGGACTCGGACCAGCACAGGGACCGGCCTCCTGCCGGGACTCGGACCAGCACAGGGACCGGCCTCCTGCTGGGACTCGGACCAGCACAGGGACCGACCACCGAGCGGCTTAAGAAACTAATATCTGTGAATATAATGGAACAATCCTTCGCCGTCGTCCCGCGATGATGGATCACTTCTACAATTACCTCTAATGGCCGCGTGGAGCCGTCACGTCTCTTGGCACGCGCTGTGGCAGGTGCTAGCTGCGCACAGAAGCAGTCGCAGCCGGTTCGCGTCTCCTCCTCCTGATGACGACACCGAGCTGCTGCTGCTTTCCTGATGACGACTATTGGATGTGGCAACACGCGAGGTGAGTAAGAATTGGGTCAACAAGGTACGGCACTTCCCACAAACTCTCTGCGGTGAATCACGGGCGAGAGAGCGGGAGACTGAGGCGCCGCGCGGTGATGGGCAGTGACAGCAGCACGCCGCGGCAGACGCTAACCACTCGTTACAGGCTGTTGATCTGAATCTTTCATTTAAACTATTATAAAAGCAGAGGTTGTGTGTTGTCTTCATGAGAGAGGACAGGAAACACACACCTGCAGCACAGACTACAGCAGACCTCACTCCTCATCACTCATCTGTGCAGTGAGACGTGTTTATCTCCAGGTCTGCCTGAAAATGTGAGACAGCCTTCTACTTTTAGATCCTTATCCATGCATTTTACTCCAGTGGGTTAGACTCCACTGGACTCCTGCTGGGACTCGGAGGAGCACAGGGACTGGCCTCCTGCTGGGACTCGGAGGAGCACAGGGACTGGCCTCCTGCTGGGACTCGGAGGAGCACAGGGACTGGCCTCCTGCTGGGACTCGGAGGAGCACAGGGACTGGCATTCCTGCTGGGACTCGGAGGAGCACAGGGACTGGCCTCCTGCTGGGACTCTGAGGAGCACAGGGACTGGCCTCCTGCTGGGACTCGGAGGAGCACAGGGACTGGCCTCCTGCTGGGACTCGGAGGAGCACAGGGACTGGCATTCCTGCTGGGACTCGGAGGAGCACAGGGACTGGCCTCCTGCTGGGACTCGGAGGAGCACAGGGACTGGACTCCTGTTAGTGCCCAGAGTCAGCACTAAACATGAGGAGGCAGCGTTTCAGATTTATACAGCTAAAATCTAGAACAGTCTTCCTGAAAATGTGAGACAGGCCTCTTCTCTGACAATGTTTAAACCAGGTTAAAACAGATTTGTTTTGCTGCAACTGAAGGATTTTCTCTCTATCTTTTTTTAATGCTCTGCGATTATTTATGATTTTAAAGTCTTGTTTTGTTATACATTTAGTTTCCTTATGCATGAACTGTGCTACACTGATAAACTTGCCTTTATTTTTGTATAGATTTGAAGAATGTAAACAAATAAATACACAGGATAATCACCATTCAACAACATCAGCCAATCAGAGGCCGGCTCAGTGGTCACATGACTGGTTGGAGTTCACTCATTGCTTTAGCGGAGTTTTGAAGCTGGTCTTGTTAAAAATGAGCCAAAACAAGGTCAAATCTGCGAAAATATTAACTTTTTTACACATATAAAAGTTGCATAATGCCCCATGGAGTTGAAACAAAATTATGATTAGGTTTTGTTTGATCTTTTTAAACATTTCCAGCTCAGAGAAACTACTTATACTACCACCCCCTCATGCTGCTACATGCTCAGCTCCTGGATATTCACAACTACATATATATCTCACTATAGAATCATTTCACACTTGCTTCACTGCCTCCAGGGTTTGAAGCAGAGAATGTTCTAACAAGGAGAGAAAACACCACAAACAGCAGCATCAGAAGCAGATTGTGTCATTCTAATCCCACACTGACATCAGCGACACTTCCCCAGAAATTAGGCAATATTTCACGAATGCGTTGAGCAATTTCAGACGACTCACTCACGGTAAACTTCCATCATCGCTAACAAGACGATTCCTCGATTCCCAGCGTCATGCCCAGAACTTTATAATGTGATCGGTTTCAGACAGAGATTAAGAGGTCATTTACTTGTCCCACAGTGGGGAAATGTCAGTGTTGCAACGATACAGAACTGCGGCGTGAGGAGCACACAGCACAAGATAATAATAATAATAATAAATCAAACTTGTATAGAGCTTTTTTGGACACTCAGACGCTTCACATGGAGAGTAAATAAATAATAAAAGGGGTTTACAGAAAAGCTTGTTTGAAAAGATGGGTTTTGAGATTAATTTAAAGTTTGTCAGTTTCTAACGGGCAGTGGGAGTGAGTTCCAGAGGGTTGGGGCGGAAATGGCAAAAGCTCTGTCCATGAACAATTACTCTATACTAACTATATCCTCAAATAAAATCTCTAACTTTAGCATAATAAAGAAGCAAACTATAAAATGTGTGAAATGTATAGTATATTGTTATTTACCTTGTAGAATAAAATAACATCTTTATGAGAAGATAGATACTTTAATAAACATGATGGTGACGAGAATGAGGATAGACTGTAATGTAACTATACAATATAATTTTTAATTGTCATTGAATTGAAATGTGTATTGAAGTATGTATGTCAAACAACTGAATCCCGTATAAACCTGAAAAAATATAAATAAATACCTCAAATACTGTATATTCTAGGTATTTAGATTAATATTGAATCTAATATGGTATAGTATAGGTTTAGTTAGGCTGCAAATACGATAGAAAATACAAATTGTGCCAGGACTGTGAATGTGAGCGGCTGTATACGATAAACAAAAAAAAATACTGCAAATACTACACACAGTAGAAGAGTCAGAAGTAACGAGTCACACAGTTATAAAGATCAGAAAAGTTAAATATCTATAGAAATCAATGGATGCATCATAACACACTGCAAATACTTTGACTTAGGTATAAAAACTTGCCACTAAAAATGTTAAACACAGAAACATTGAAAACATTAACATCTGCCCATTATGAAAACATGGGTAAAAAGTGTATCTTGAAGTACAAATACTACAAGAGATACTCATACCAGAAGTAAAAGCAGACATAAAACCACATCATGAATAGTGGACATTCCCAAAAACATGGAATTTGGAGAAACTCAACACAATGGGAATGTTTCACCTCCATCACCAAAACACCACCCACTTCTGACGCTTTTCACACTTTGAGAATCAGCTTTTGGCCTTTTCTGTTCCCATCAGCTGCATCAACACCAGGCATGACACCAAATACATCATTATTATTATTAAAGCAGTATGTTTCAAGCACATGCACTTAATGTTAACCTTTATATGCATTTATCAACCACATCTGAGGTATTTGTGGAAACTGACATGTTTAAGAATGCATTGAAAACACATGAGAAGTTGCCAAACAGAGATGCCAAATCAGTTCAGTGAAAGTTAGCATCCAGTGGCTACAATGCTAATGCAATGCTACTAGCAAAACTTTTATCAAACTCGTAAAACACTGACTGGAGACATTTCCCGACAGCAGCAGAGCGCATTGAATGAGAGCAGGCGTTTTCACAACTTTAAAGCACGTGAATGACATGTTAAATGCAGTTTTAAAAGTTGAAAAGTAGCTAGCTTTGATGCTAGGCGCTTACCCGGAAATGCTAATGCTAACCCTCCGCGTGCGCAGCGTGGACCAAGTTTGTTTTGACTTTCTCCTTTTTCTTCGGGGTCTGGAAATGTGGAAACTTCTGGCGTCTGGGTAATCACGGGCCTCTTCTCATCTGAAAACTGTTCTCCCCCCAGAGAGAGAGGTGGAGCCGCGGGGAGGGCAGGCGACGGGACCGGGCAGACGTGAGCTGGTGCCCCGGGAGAAGCGGTGCGTCTGCGGGTGTGAGTCAGTAGCTCGGCTCGGTGTCATGGGTGGATGGATGGATGTGTTGGGCTGAAGCGAGCCGAGCTGTGCAAATGTAAACACGGGAGCATTCCACCAAAGCTGAGGCGGGGCGAGTGTCAGAGAGATGTTAAATACCGCGAGATCCGACGGAAACTTAACCCTTTGTACTGTTTAATTTTTTTTTGTTTTTTTTGTTTATTTGTTTATTTGAGCAATACACATTGTGCTCAAAAGGAGTGGGCTGAAGCAAAAAGCTTATGAGCCCCCAACCCCAAGTGCAATACATAAAAAAAGAACATTTCAAAACATTTCAAGCAGCTACATTCGTACAGACCAAATTACAACAAAAAACAAAAATATATTCACTCTTTATATAATTAATTGGAACAACGCACAGCTACAACAACAATCTAGTTTCATATACGATGTCTAGAACAAAGCAAGTCAGAAAATGTGTTATTTAATATATTGCTTGCAGATTTTTACCCGTGA
The DNA here is from genome assembly GCA_964034765.1 of Knipowitschia caucasica. NCBI lineage: Eukaryota > Metazoa > Chordata > Actinopteri > Gobiiformes > Gobiidae > Knipowitschia > Knipowitschia caucasica. The sequence continues at coordinate 2,049,449 of OZ035824.1, read as the reverse complement.
TTACAGAGTTACCATCCATCCATTTTCTTCCCTTTAATCCATTTCTGGGTCAGGGGGGTGACAGTCAGAGATGCCACCCAAGTCTCATAGCACCAGCCCCTCACTGACCCTCTGCAGGTGGTGAGTCCACAGGAGGTAACAGAGTTACTTTTATGGTATAAAAGTACATTAATAGATATTATAATCTGAGATCTTGATACTTTCCAGTTGTCATTACCATTCTCAGTATCATTTTAATTTGGGTTTAATTATCATCATCATTATTATATATTTATTTAATTGAGTTATGTGAAGTAGGATGAAAGCCCTGCACTGTTTCAGCCGCGGGTCTGTCAGAGGCAAAGGCGAGGTTATTTGTATGGCACAGTGCAGACACAAGGCAACTCAACATGCTGAATAAAGCAAGAAAAACATATCACATTGTTACATGGGCATGTATAGGACCAGGACAGAATGAAACGCATTATATTTAAAGAAACAATCCTTCAGTTGTTGCAGCAAAACAGAACCGTTTTAAAATGAGTTTGACCATTGTCAGAGAAGAAGCCTGTCTCCTATTTTCAGGAAGACTGTTCCAGATTTTAGCTGCATGAATCTGAAAGTATTTCCTGATGTTTAGTCCAGACTCTGGGACCAGCAGGAGGCCAGTCCCTGTGCTCCTCAGAGTCACAGTGGGGAAATGTCAGTGTTGCAACGATACAGAACATGAGCATGAGGAGCACACAGCACAAGATAATAATAATAATAATAAATCAAACTTGTATAGCGCTTTTTTGGACACTCAGACGCTTCACATGGAGAGTAAATAATAAAAGGGGTTTACAGAAAAGCTTGTTTGAAAAGATGGGTTTTGAGATTAATTTAAAGTTTGTCAGTTTCTAACGGGCAGTGGGAGTGAGTTCCAGAAGGTTGGGGCGGAAATGGCCAAAGCTCTGTCCATGAACAATTACTCTATACTAACTATATCCTCAAATAAAATCTCTAACTTTAGCATAATAAAGAAGCAAACTATAAAATGTGTGAAATTGTTATTTACCTGGTAGAATATAATAAAATCTTTATGAGAAGATGGATACTTGAATAAACATGATGGTGACGAGACTGAGGATGGACGGTAATGACACTATACAATATAATTTGTAATTGTTATTATTGAATTAGTCGTGTTACCCTGTGCTCCTTAGAGTCCCAGCAGGAGGCCAGTCCCTGTGCTCCTTAGAGTCCCAGCAGGAGGCCAGTCCCTGTGCTCCTTAGAGTCCCAGCAGGAGGCCAGTCCCTGTGCTCCTTAGAGTCCCAGCAGGAGGCCAGTCCCTGTGCTCCTTAGAGTCCCAGCAGGAGGCCAGTCCCTGTGCTCCTCAGAGTCCCAGCAGGAGGCCAGTCCCTGTGCTCCTCAGAGTCCCAGCAGGAGGCCAGTCCCTGTGCTCCTCAGAGTCAGTCCCTGTGCTTCCTATGGCACTAACATGTCACAGATGTACTTTGGTGCGAGGTCATGGAGAGCCTTGTAACAAACAGAGCTGCTTTAAAGTGTGTTCTCGGAGCCACAGGAGCCACAGGAGCCAGTGCAGAGACCTGTGTCTGCTCTGGTATTTGGAAGGGAGATCGAGTCAGATCTTTGAGGCTAAGCAGGGCAGGGCCTGGTTAGAACTGATGGGAGACCCTGTAGGAACATCAAGTGCTACAGTAGGGCGGCAACTTGTCACTGTTGTAATTTTGGGAAATTCACAAATAAATAGCACCATAAAGAAGACATGTGAACCTTTGTACATGCATTCACTCTGTTACTTAATACCGTCCTGCCGAAAGAAGAGAGAGTTCCCTTTGCTTTGTCTGAAATTAACTTCAACCCGACACTTTTAATCACAAAATGAAAAACCCGAGACCAGGCCTTTGCTTTCTGCACTGTTCAGGCCTGTGGAAAAAACCTCATCATCACTTTGTCTTTTAAAACATATGAAGTGAAAGATATTGCCGAGTACAGTATCCTCCCTCCTCCTTCAGAAGCAGCAGATATCCCCAGACGTTATGGCTTTAATTGGAAGTATTATGGGAATCTATCAACACAAAGAACCGCTCTATAGACACGCACGGACAGCCGCAGCATCCGGATTTGATCACTTCTGTACACGCTTTGGGCCTGATTTGAAAGTGACAATTCAAAGCACCTCAGTTTCTCCGATCCCGACTGTTAATAATCAACAAGTTTTAGGCAGGGCTGCGTTTTTCCGACTTTCTTTTTCTTTCAGCCTCCACTTCAATCGCCTTTTTGTTAACCTCACCGCAAATACAGATGGAAGAGAAAACAAGGAGAGGGAGATAGATGCCTGGAGTGATAGGATTCCCCCCTTTGCGTTTTTTTTTCCTTCCAAACAAGAGTCGAAGATTAAAAGAACCGTCGGCGCAGAAATCTGTCAATTCCGCTGCGTTGTGAATAATGCAGTTATATCGGGTCTGCTTCGACGCCCACAATTTTCTTTCCGATAGCATCAATGGCGCGCGGATGACAGATAGGGACGGTCTTTTGTAACTTCAAATTTCATCTTTCTGAGGGAATAATTAGAGGCGTAATGCGGGCGGGTGCAGAGGAGGGTGCACCCGAGATCCCGCGGTTTCGCCTCCGTCTCTTCGGAAAAGCAGTTAATAAAATCCATTTCCATTGTTCTAAAAGTAGCGACCGCTTTTTAACCGGCGGCAAACTTTCTGTTCCGTTTTGCGGGCGTGTCGTCGGGAGTTTTCGCGCTTGATTCGTGGGTTTTGTTTGCTCAGCGAGAGGTGCGACAGATTCTATTTTGCTCTTCTTCACCTGCAGACCCCGTGTCGCTGCCACAGGATGGAGCGGAGCCTTCGGGGGAAAAGCTGTGAAAAAGTCTGGGCTTCTTTACTGTAAATTACATTTAGCACAGATTAGCTTCTATAGGCTCAAAGTTTCTCACAGAAATAGCCGGAATTTATGAGCTGTGGTTTTACTTGTTTTCACCCAAAGAAGAATTTTACAGCAACAAAAGTATTTATTCAATATGTAAGATTTGCATGTAAAGTCATCATTAAAGGGCCCTAATCTGTCATAATTAAACAGCCCTAATCTGTCATTAAAGGGCCCTAATCTGACATCATTAAAGGGCCCTAATCTGTCATCATTACAGGGCCCTAATCTGACATCATTAAAGGGCCCTAATCTGTCGTCATTAAATGTCCCTAATCTGTCATCGTTAAAGGGCCCTAATCTGTCATAATTTAAGGCCCATAATCTGTCATCATTAAAGGGCCCTAATCTGTCATCATTAAAGGGACCTAATCTGTCATCATTAAAGGGCCCTAATCTGTCATCATTAAAGGGCCCTAATTTGTCCTCATTAGAGGGCCCTAATCTGTCCTCATTAAAGGGCCCTAATCTGTCATAATTAAAGGGCTCTAATCTGTCATCATAATAATCTGCTCTTTTCCAATACTTCTTTAACTGATAACAGTAGTTCAGAGATATTTGAATTTCTAAATTACTTTTCCAGTCCCTAAATCTTGTTATTGTTTTCATTTCGATGTCCCGCCCTCCACCGTTTCACCAATCAGAAAGTCTGTGATCCGGGCGCCAGAACTCACCGCGTGGAGCTAATCTCACTGGTAAAGTACCATGTGGAGCTAATCTCACTGGTAAAGTACCATGTGGCACAGAACTAAAAAAGCTCTCGTTATGATTCTCAAATCATTAACGACAAAACAAGGAATAAAACCAGGATTTCTATCTTTGTGAAAAAGGTGTTGGTTATAGATTTGTTGTTGACAAAACTCTTGTCTATTCAGCTGTTATGGTCCCAGCTGGATTCGTCTGCATATCTGGCAACTTGAGTCAGGGAGAGTGGGAGAGGCTGCAGTACCACTTTTGGACACACTTTTACACACTGCTCCTTTAAATAGAAAACACACAGGTATTGGTCCAAAAAGAGCAGATAGCCAATGTTCTTGTATAGATAAATGTCCATAAATGTAAACAAACCCGTTACACTTCCTGGAGTCCATTATTATTATTATTATTATTATTATTATTAATCTTTATTAAGGACACAATACAACACGGTCCATAGTTAAAAAAAAAAAAACCAAAGAAAAAATATATACAAGAAAACAAACCAAAGAGAACATTACTATGTAATACTACCATTATTATTATTACTGGAGTACTTGGATTATTATTATTACTGGAGTACTTGGATTATTATTATTACTGGAGTACTTACATTAGCCTAAACTAGAGTGAATGAATGATGCTAGGTAAAGCTCTCTGGGCGTCTGCTGCGTTTAATCCAATGTATTTATTACTTACTGCAACAACAGGTATAGTCAGATTATTCCACACAGCCCCTCCCAAAACCATAGTCTGTAAAACAGGAGTGGACCGAGTGTGACATCACCACAGTGTTAGCCTTCATGCGCATGAAGCTGATTTGAACCTAAGCTAGCTCGAGCCAGTTTCCTTATATGGTCATTTGTTCCGACGGGGGTTAGCTTTGCGTCGTGACAGCGGCAGACGTGTGGCTAAAGAAAGTTGGAGTTTGGCCCTGAATGAAGGTCTCTGATTGGTCAGTCCTTATATGGTCATATCTGGATTAACAAAGACAGCATCATAAACACAGGATCAAAGGAAAACCACAGATTTAAGCCCAAAATGGTGATGTCACATTTTACTGAGCTGGAGGAGTTTACTTTTACATGGAAGTCAATAGGAGCCAGAGAGAGGAGCCAAACTTCACCATGAGCACATCCCTATTGGGTTTTATTGAGCTAGCGGGTTAGCATTGTTCATACAGTGCCTTGCGAAAGTATTCGCCCCCCTTGAACCTTTCTACATTTCGCCACATTTCAGGCTTCAAACATAAAGATATAAAATCTTAATTTTTTGTCATGAATCAACAAGTGGGACACAATCGTGAAGTGGAATGAAATGTATTGGATAATTTAAACTTTTTAGAAAAATAAAAAACTGAAAAGTGGGGCGTGCAATATTATTGGGCCCCTTTACTTTCAGTGCAGCAAACTCAGTCCAGAAGTTCAGTGAGGATCTTTGAATGATCCAATGTTGTCCTAAATGACTGATGATAAATAGAATGCACCTGTGTGTAATCAAGTCTCCGTATAAATGCACCTGCTCTTTGATAGTCTCAGGGTTCTGTTTAAAGCACAGAGAGAACCATGAAGACAAAGGAACACACCAGGCAGGTCCGAGATACTGTTGTGGAGAAGTTTAAAGCCGGATTTGGATACAAAAAGATTTTCCAAGCTTTAAACATCTCAAGGAGCCCTGTGCAAGCAATTATATTGAAATGGAAGGAGTATCAGACCACTGCAAATCTACCAAGACCCGGCCGTCCCTCCAAACTTTCATCTCAAACAAGGTTGAAGACTGATCAGAGATGCAGCCAAGAGGCCCATGATCACTCTGGATGAACTGCAGATAACTACAGCTGAGGTGGGGATGGTGCGTTCAGGGTGATCATCATCAGTCATTTAGGACAACATTGGATCATTCAAAGATCCTCACTGAACTTCTGGACTGAGTTTGCTGCACTGAAAGTAAAGGGGCCGAATAATATGCACGCCCCACTTTTCAGTTTTTTATTTGTTAAAAAAGTTTAAATTATCCAATACATTTCGTTCCACTTCACGATTGTGTCCCACTTGTTGTTGATTCATGACAAAAAATTTAAATTTAAATCTTTATGTTTGAAGCCTGAAATATGGCGAAATGTTGAAAGGTTCAAGGGGGCCGAATACTTTCGCAAGGCACTGTATATGCTGTCTATGCCTACAACAGCAAAGAAAACAAGTTTATCTGTATGGCACAGATTCGTACAGGCAACTCAGAGTGCTGAACAAAACAGGATAAATCACAGTCCTTCAGTTGTTGCAGCGAAACAGAACTGTTTTTAACCCGTCTCACATTTTCAGGAAGACTGTTCCAGATTTTAGCCGCATAAATCTGAAACGCTGCCTTCACTTGTTTAGACGTGACTCTGGGACCAGCAGGAGGCCAGTCCCTGTGCTCCTCAGAGTCCCAGCAGGAGGCCAGTCCCTTTGCTCCTCAGAGTCTCAGCAGGAGGCCAGTCCCTGTGCTCCTCAGAGTCCCAGCAGGAGGCCAGTCCCTGTGCTTTTATACTAGTCCATGGAGAGACTTGTTTAAAGTCTATTCTCTGAGCCACAAGTGCAGAGACCTGAGACCAGGACTAATGTGATGGTACTTCCTGGTTCCCGTCAGACTAGAACCAGTACTTCCTCCTTGCACCACCTCCTTGCACCACCTCCTTGCACTAGCCCCAGTCTGGCGCCGGTGGATGTGAGGCCTCCACATTAACCTGAGACCCGGGAGGCAGTGAGAGTCATAATCACAGCCTTTAGAAGCCGCACTCGCAGCTAATCACATTTGAATAACATTGTCAGAAACATTGTGTCAGATTTGTCCTTCACCGTCTCCCCGCCCGCCTCGCCGCACGCCGCTCTCTGTTGTGCTGTTACGCTATATTTACACGCGTTTGTTATGTAGCAGCTCGCAGACAACCTTGGGAAAAAAAGGAAAAGCCAAGGCTGATAGCGGCGCGCTCGCAAAATCTCCCTTTGAAGACGTAACAACATTAATTAGCTCAATCGAATGGAAATGCAGACATGACATGAGCGCGTTCTGCCGAGCGGGTGGAAGGCTGGTGGTGGGGGTGGTAGCACGCGGGGGGGGGGGGCACATATTTTATACGTTTCTCCGTCTGTTTTCGCCTGTGATCGGCGAGCGTGAGCAGTGAGCGCGTCTGGTCATCTCCGCGCAGGGCATGGTGTAACCTTAAGCCGCGATGGAGCCGGGGAAGTCTCCTCTCTCCATCTGGCTTTGAGAGATCACGGGAGGACGAGAAAGTAGTAGAAGAAGAAAAGGAGGAAGGAAAGCAAAGAGAAAGACGCACACTGGTTTTGTTGTTGTGTTTCAAGTGGTTAAAATATGCTTTAGCCTCTAGGTGCGCACGGCTGCATATTTAGCTACAAAAAACTCCAGGTGTGAATGTAAATGTGCGCCGCAGCCGGAGCAGAGCAGGAATATATGAGGATTTTGTGGTTTGGTTTCAGAGCCGAGGCGCCGATGTGACTTGGGTTGAATAGAAAACATGAAAAATCGACTTTTTACAGATTCTCCAGTTTTCCCTTGTCGTTTATGAAGTAGTTTTTGGAGCGATTCATGCGACTTTGAGTGTGTTTGTGTTCAGGCCTAAATCACAGCAGATGTCGTCGAGGAGGACTCCACAAAGATGTCGATTCCTCAACAGCAGATCAGAGAATCAAACGGTTCGAAACGCTGGAGATGGTATAAGGTGAGTTTGTTTGAGGAGCACAGTTCAGACCCAAGGGACCGCAAAGTGACAAAACTAAGAAACAAAATCATGAATAAGTACGGTACATTACAAAAGGGTGAAGAACATTGTCATTCATTAATTCATTTGTTTGTTTTCGTCCCCTTTAATAATCCATCTCTGGTTTGGGGGAGGGGGGCTGCCCCAGTCCTCACAGCACCAGTCCCTCTGGTCCTGCTGCAGGGGGTGGGCTGCTCCATGCGGGGGCGTCAGGCAAAGTGGGGTTGTGTGTCTTGCCCTGGGACACAACAACAGCAGACATCAGTGGGAGCAGGTGACATTGAACCCACAACCATTAGGTTCAAAGATCAATGCTCTACCACCTGAGTCACTGTCGTAAATGAAGTTCATAAGGATAAATAAAGTTATTTGGATTGAATTCAAATATCCCCATTTCCTGTCGCTCTGTAGCCCACTTCATTTGGCAGTTTGGCTGGTGGTCCTGGTCGGACTGGACAGGTCTGGTCCTGGTCGGACTGGAAAGGTCTGGTCCTGGTGGGACTCGACAGGTCTGGTCCTGGTGGTGGGACTGGACAGGTCTGGTCCTGGTGGGACTGGATATGTCTGGTCCTGGTGGGACTCGACCGGTCTGGTCCTGGTGGGACTGGACAGGTCTGGTCCTGGTGGGACTGGACAAGTCTGGTCCTGGTGGGACTGGATATGTCTGGTCCTGGTGTTGGGACTGGACAGGTCTGGTCCAGCTGGGACTGGACAGGTCTGGTCCTGGTGGGACTGGACAGGTCTGGTCCTGGTGGGACTGGACAGGTCTGGTCCTGGTGGGACTGGATATGTCTGGTCCTGGTGGGACTCGACAGGTCTGGTCCTGGTGGGACTCGACAGGTCTGGTCCTGGTGGGACTGGACAGGTCCGGATTCTGGTCTGACTCTGAGTAGTACTAGTCACCATAGCAACACACAAGAGTTAGAATTAGACTGTTTTATCTGTATTTCATTTTTAGCACAAAAAAACGTATACATTTCTCATTTTTGATGAAAACTGAATATTTTTGGGGGTAATTTCTCAGACGTCTATTTGTTTGAATGTCAATATTTATGGATTTCAGTTTTATTCACCAGTTTTAGCCAAAAAAAAACCACAAACATGACTTACTTTTGATAAATTTGGTGGAAAACGAAACATTTTTGGGAGAATTTCTTTCTATTTGTTTGGATGAGAGCAGTCGACATGTGCGGCCTCTGGACTCTGCTCCTCACGGACCAATGGCTCTGTGTGCTTTCATCATTTCCTGTTTGATTCTCTGATCTGTGTTGGAGAATCGACAACTGAGATAAACCACTGCTGTGATTTAGGACCATAGAAAAGAAAACGACGGCTCCTGTAGTTTCTGAGGCTCTACAGAAGTCAGAGCTGAGACTGTTGTTGTCGTTTGCTCTTTTCACCTCCAAACTTCCTTTCGCTCGCAGGTGAGCAGGAGGGAGCAGTTCCTCCGGGGCAAACGGGGAGGGAGGGGGTGAGGAGGGGGGAGGAGGGGGGGGGGGGGGGGGGGGTGAGGAGGGGGGGGGGGGGGCTGAGGAGGTGAAACGTGTGAGATGTACTCAGGCGTTTTACTGTAACTGTCACGGCGTCTCTGATGTGAGGCTCACGGGGCTGCTCTAAATACAGCGGCGTCTTTAAAAGTGAACATTTTGCGACATTTTGAGATCGTACAGAAAGTTACGTTTATAGTTTAGAAACGAGAGGTTTTATGGTTTTATTTCAGTGACAGAGGGTTTGAAGGTCCCACAAAGAAGCCTCCGTTCTGGGTCTACAGCCTCAGTCCTGGGTCTACAGCCTCAGTCCTGGGTCTAAAGCCTCAGTCCTGGGTCTACAGTCTCAGTTCTGGGTCTACAGCCTCAGTCCTGGGTCTACAGCCTCAGTCCTGGGTCTACAGCCTCAGTCCTGGGTCTAAAGCCTCAGTCCTGGGTCTAAAGCTTCAGTGCTGGGTCTATAGCCTCAGTACTGGGTCTACAGCCTCAGTCCTGGGTCTAAAGCCTCAGTCCTGGGTCTAAAGCCTCAGTGCTGGGTCTATAGCCTCAGTACTGGGTCTACAGCCTCAGTCCTGGGTCTACAGCCTCAGTCCTGGGTCTATAGCCTCAGTACTGGGTCTACAGCCTCAGTCCTGGGTCTACGGCCTCAGTCCTGGGTCTAAAGCCTCAGTCCTGGGTCTAAAGCCTCAGTCCTGGGTCTACGGCCTCAGTCCTGGGTCTACAGCCTCAGTCCTGGGTCTACGGCCTCAGTCCTGGGTCTACGGCCTCAGTCCTGGGTCTAAAGCCTCAGTACTGGGTCTACAGCCTCAGTACTGGGTCTACGGCCTCAGTCCTGGGTCTAAAGCCTCAGTCCTGGGTCTACAGCCTCAGTCCTGGGTCTACGGCCTCAGTCCTGGGTCTAAAGCCTCAGTACTGGGTCTACAGCCTCAGTACTGGGTCTACGGCCTCAGTCCTGGGTCTACAGCCTCAGTCCTGGGTTTACAGCCTCAGTCCTGGGTCTACAGCAGCAGAGGTGGAGGTGCCACTTGGTTCGGACCATTTTCTCTGCTCTGGTTCCGAGTGAAATTCTGAATGCTTTATTAGGCAAGGCAAGTTTATTTATATACCACAATTCATACACAAGGCAACACAAAGTGCTGAACAAAATAAGAAATCATTAAAATCATAAATAATCACAGAACATTAAAAAAAAAGATAAAAATATAAAATCCCTCAGTTGTAGCACAGCTAAACAGAACGGTCTTTAACCTGGTTTTAAACATTGTCAGAGAGGAGGCCTGTCTCACATCTTCAGGAAGACTGTTCCAGATTTTAGCAGCATGAATCTGAAAAGCAGCCTCCCCATGTTTAGTTCTGACTCTGGGCACTAACAGGAGTCCAGTCCCTGTGCTCCTCAGAGTCCCAGCAGGAGGCCAGTCCCTGTGCTCCTCAGAGTCCCAGCAGGAGTCCAGTCCCTGTGCTCCTCAGAGTCCCAGCAGGAGTCCAGTCCCTGTGCTCCTCAGAGTCCCAGCAGGAGGCCAGTCCCTGTGCTCCTCAGAGTCCCAGCAGGAGTCCAGTCCCTGTGCTCCTCAGAGTCCGGGCTGGTTCATATGGGACTAACATGTCACTAATATATTTTGGTGCGAGGCCATGGAGAGACTTGTAACAAGCAGAGCTGTTTTAAAGTCTATTCTCTGAGCCACAAGAAGCCAGTGCAGAGACCTGAGGACTGGTCGTACTTCCTGGTTCTAGTCAGGACTAATGTGGTCGTACTTCCTGGTTCTAGTCAGGACTAATGTGGTCGTACTTCCTGGTTCTAGTCAGGACTAATGTGGTCGTACTTCCTGGTTCTAGTCAGGACTAATGTGGTCGTACTTCCTGGTTCTAGTCAGGACTAATGTGGTCGTACTTCCTGGTTCTAGTCAGGACTAATGTGGTCGTACTTCCTGGTTCTAGTCAGGACTAATGTGATCGTACTTCCTGGTTCTAGTCAGGACTCGAGCTGCTGCTCCAGCTCTTCTTCGGTTCTTGGACAATTGTTAGAATCTTATTGATCGATGCAGTTGGTGTAGACCTTGACCAGTCTAGACTCAGGAGTCTCCTTCAAGTCTGAGGAAAGATGTGGTCTGTAAATAATCTGTAAATAATCTGTAAATACATTTGTTAATGAATTTGTAAATAAAATACACTTGGGAGCAACAGCATCATTTCATTTTGCCTGTGACAGTACTTTTGCTTTACATCCCCATGTCCCCCTCGTCCCCTTTGCCCCTCCTCCCCCTCCTCCCCCCTCGGTCTCCTCGTAGTCTCCCTGTGAATGATGACATCATGGGGGCGGTGGTCCGTGTCGGTCCTGTCTCACACATGTCCCAGCAGGAGCAGCGCCGTGTGGCCCCCTGACATCCTGCCCCTCTCCCCTGCCTCCCCCCCCCCCCCCCCCCCCTGCCTCCCCCCCCCCCCCCCCCCCCCCCCGTGTGTGTGTGTGTCGGTGTTAGCAGGGGGGCTGAGCTGTGAGCGTGGGTTAAAACAGCAGCCCTTCAGCCGTGACTGGCAGCCGCACTCGTCCCGGGGCGGGCGTGGCAGCCAGCGGAGCAGAGCGACACGGGGCCTCGGCTCCAGCGATCAGGGATAGTTTGTTTGGTGCTGGGGGGTCACAGAGAGGGGGGGGTCTCACTGGAGCAGAGCCGCATACAGTCTCTGCTCAACGTATGGCACTAGAAGTTATTTACATTCAAGATACAGTTTGTTTCGCATTTGCAGTAAAACCACAGTGGAATAATAATAATAATTAAAGCCGCAAGCGGCGATGAAAGGCCTCGCCCCTATTGCGACCGCCTCCTGGGCGCCGGTCCCACAAGCGTCACGCCGACGAATTGGCAGCCCGATCTGACCAGGATTACGTATATAAAAGCTAATTTATATGATAAAGTGCGTCCCTAGTGGTCACCTCCGGGACATGCACCCTCTACGTAGAGTAGTATTTTGCTCGTACAGATGTAAAGATTTGATTTTGCAACTTTGGTGAAGATTGGAAAAGTTTAGGTCAGAAGCCTTCCATAGGTGGCGCTGTAGAGTCATATTAGGTGTGTGTTTTCACACCATTACTCTCAGGCCATTACCAACTGTTAGTGATGTGAGTTTCAGCTCTGTAGGTCTGAGCCTGTGGTCAGGAGAGCATCAAACATGGAGAAATTCCCCACTACCTCGCATGAAAACGATAACAAAATTCTAACTTTTATGCGATGATTGCATAACTTCAATCCGTCCCGATGGAGAAACGACATGGTAGAAGTCTGTGCGATGAAAATCTAGGGACTAGTACGAAGCCAAAAATGCGACACCTTGAACTGCCTGTAGGTGGCGCTGTTGCACTCACAGTTGTGTGTTGCATATTGTTGTGTTCAGGGTCATACGCTGTATTTCTGAATTCATTTTTAGCCTCATCGGACAAACATTTTGCCCCATAAAGCTCATTCATTAACTTTACGGCGCCCCCAGTGGTCAGGTGTGGGACTTACAACTTTTGCGTAATGTAATGTGTTGCTCGTCTCGGTCCAGAGAATACACTCAGCGATTTTCGGGCCGATCCGAGCACTAGTGCCCTATTACTTTCCGACAGGTGGCGCTAAAGAGCTCAAATTGGGCGAATGATTTTAGTGTCATTGCGTTCAGGCCATAACCTAATATTACTGATGTGAGTCTCAGCTCTGTAGGTCTGAGCCTGTGGCCCTCAGGGCTCAGCGAAAATGGCCAAAACGAAGGCCTTATTCGCCATGGCGAGGGACGAAAACGGTGAAGATTTTCTAACTTTTTTTCGATGATTATATAACTTCAATCCGTCCAGATTGGGAAATGACGTGGTAGAACTCTGTGTGTTGACAAACCAGGGACTAGTTCGAATTTGTAAATGAAAAGTCAAATTAGCGGCGAAACTTCGGCCCATCATGGCCGACTTCCTGTTGGTCCCAGACATGTGCTTAGACCGGCTTTTATGCTCGTCTCATAGAGATCTATCACTCATCCGAATTTCGTGTACCTACTCAAAAATTTGAAAAAAAATCCCCAGAGGGTCCAAAAAAATTAAATTTCTAGAAAAAATTAAATTTCTAGGGGGCGTTATAGAGTCGGCGAGCGTCGGACAATCTGGAAACGTTCATTTTATCAAATTTTTCGCCGAACCGGTCGTTTTAGACCCCCCATGTGCAGACTTTCGTGCATGTCTTCAGGGTCAAAAATCGAATTGAAGATGCGGAAAAAAAAGAATAATATGAAACCGGTGAATAACAATAGGCCTCCCCAATACTTCGTATTGGCTCGGCCTAATAATGTATTGGTTTTATACAGAGCTCTCTCAAAGTCTCTTCACATCATTATTCATTCACTCCAAACACGGTGGTGATAAACTACTGTAGCCACAGCTGCCCTGGGGCACACTGACAGAAGCGAGGCAACCAGTCTGTGCCATCGGCCCCTCCCACCATCAACCATTCACACACACACCAGACTCATTCTAATGTGGGGGAAGTGTCTTGCCTAAGGACGCAGCCACAGTTTGGCACTTTACAGCCGCAGCCGCCCCACTGTGGCACCTGCTGTTCAGAGCTCTCCCATCACAGCACTGACCAGGTCCTGCCCTGCTTAGCTCCAGAGGTCTGACGGGAAATGGCAAATAAACTGAGTCTGTTTTGAGCAAGTGCTGTTGATATTCACCTCACAACAACCCAGTACAACCCCAAACCTGAACCCCACACACACAGGCACACAGAGACACACACACACATACACACTCAAAGACACACACACACACACAGACACACACACACATACACACTCAAAGACAGACACACAAACACACGCTCACACACTCACACACATACATCTATACACACACCTACACTACACACACACACATGCATACAAAAGCATACACACACACATGCACACGCTCACACTTACACACAGACACACACAGACACACACCCTCGTGCTGTGACAGGACTCAGTGGGCGGGGTCACAACACCACACAACAGGAAGTAACCAGGAAAAGGTAAACAAACCCAGCGAGGAGGCGCGATCGCTGGGTTCACACGGCGGTGGAGGAGGAGGAGGAGGGGGAGGAGGGGGAGGAGGGGGAGGAGGGGGAGGGGGAGGAGCAGGAGGGGGCCTGAGATCTACATTCTGGACCACATCACGCCGCTGTGTCGACAAGTATTCCGGGGCTCGTGCCATGAGGCTGCTGCCGCTATCGCAAAAACAGATTGTGTTTTTGCCTCAGACTCGCTTCCTTTCTGGAGATTGGAGGTTGGAGGTGAAGAGGACGCCACGGTGTAGAGGACGCCACGGTGAGAGAGGGCGCCACGGTGAGAGAGGGCGCCACGGTGAGAGAGGGCGCCACGGTGAGAAAGGGCGCCACGGTGAGAATAGACACTGTTTAATTTAGTTTAGTTTAGTTTATAAGGATCCCATTAGTCACTGAGGTGCAGTAGCTCTTCTTCCCTGGAGTTTCTCTCTGGATAACAGCATACAATTATTAATAAATTGTACACACACTCGGGGCGGCACGGTGGCTGAGTGGTTGGAACAGGGCCTTTCTGCGTGGAGTTTGCATGTTCTCCTCGTGTCTGCGTAAGTTTCCTGCGGGTGCTCCGGTTTCCCCTACCACTAAAAACATGTGCAACAGTTCAGGGTGAATGAGTGTGTGTTTGTGAGTGCGACTGTGGGACAACAGATGGAAATGACCCAACCAAATGAACAATAAAAAAACACACAAACACACACAGAGACACACACAACAACTTGAAAGCTACATCTATCTATGTCTCCCCCTCTCTCCCTCCCCCACATCTCTCCCCCCCTCCCTCTTTCTATCCATCTATCTACAAACGTATAAACCACATCAGTAAATCCATGACTAAACCCAGTTCTGCTCTTTCTGTGCCAAAGTCTGTGGTTTCCATCATTTCCGAGTGAGAGATTATGAACGTGAAGGTCAGAGAGAAACTCCTCGCTCTGTCAGGAATTATGATGCTGTCTACGGCGAGTGGCGAGGACTCCCACAACACGGTGAGCGGCGAGGACTCCCACAACACGGTGAGCGGCGAGGACTCCCACAACACGGTGAGTGGCGAGGACTCCCACAACACGGTGAGCGGCGAGGACTCCTATAACACGGTGAGCGGCGAGGACTCCCACAACACGGTGAGTGGCGAGGACTCCCACAACACGGTGAGCGGCGAGGACTCCCCCAACACGGTGAGTGGCGAGGACTCCCACAACACGGTGAGCGGCGAGGACTCCCACAACACGGTGAGTGGCGAGGACTCCTACAACACGGTGAGTGGCGAGGACTCCTACAACACGGTGAGCGGCGAGGACTCCCACAACACGGTGAGTGGCGAGGACTCCTACAACACGGTGAGCGGCGAGGACTCCTACAACACGGTGAGCGGCGAGGACTCCTACAACACGGTGAGTGGCGAGGACTCCTACAACACGGTGAGCGGCGAGGACTCCCACAACACGGTGAGCGGCGAGGACTCCTACAACACGGTGAGCGGCGAGGACTCCTACAACACGGTGAGCGGCGAGGACTCCTACAACACGGTGAGCGGCGAGGACTCCCACAACACGGTGAGCGGCGAGGACTCCCACAACACGGTGAGCGGCGAGGCCTCCTACAACACGGTGAGCGGCGAGGACTCCCACAACACGGTGAGCGGCGAGGACTCCCACAACACGGTGAGCGGCGAGGACTCCTACAACACGGTGAGCGGCGAGGACTCCTACAACACGGTGAGCGGCGAGGACTCCCACAACACGGTGAGCGGCGAGGACTCCCACAACACGGTGAGCGGCGAGGACTCCTACAACACGTGACAACACGGTGAGCGGCGAGGACTCCCCCACACGGTGAGTGGCGAGGACTCCCCAACACGGTGAGCGGCGAGGACTCCCACAACACGGTGAGCGGCGAGGACTCCTACAACACGGTGAGCGGCGAGGACTCCTACAACACGGTGAGCGGCGAGGACTCCCACAACACGGTGAGCGGCGAGGACTCCCACAACACGGTGAGCGGCGAGGACTCCCACAACACGGTGAGCGGCGAGGACTCCTACAACACGGTGAGCGGCGAGGACTCCCACAACACGGTGAGCGGCGAGGACTCCCACAACACGGTGAGCGGCGAGGACTCCCACAACACGGTGAGTGGCGAGGACTCCCACAACACGGTGAGCGGCGAGGACTCCCCCAACACGGTGAGTGGCGAGGACTCCCACAACACGGTGAGCGGCGAGGACTCCCACAACACGGTGAGCGGCGAGGACTCCCACAACACGGTGAGCGGCGAGGACTCCTACAACACGGTGAGCGGCGAGGACTCCTACAACACGGTGAGCGGCGAGGACTCCCACAACACGGTGAGCGGCGAGGACTCCCACAACACGGTGAGCGGCGAGGACTCCCACAACACGGTGAGCGGCGAGGACTCCTACAACACGGTGAGCGGCGAGGACTCCCACAACACGGTGAGCGGCGAGGACTCCCACAACACGGTGAGCGGCGAGGACTCCCACAACACGGTGAGTGGCGAGGACTCCCACAACACGGTGAGCGGCGAGGACTCCCCCAACACGGTGAGTGGCGAGGACTCCCACAACACGGTGAGCGGCGAGGACTCCCACAACACGGTGAGCGGCGAGGACTCCCACAACACGGTGAGTGGCGAGGACTCCCACAACACGGTGAGCGGCGAGGACTCCCCCAACACGGTGAGTGGCGAGGACTCCCACAACACGGTGAGCGGCGAGGACTCCCACAACACGGTGAGTGGCGAGGACTCCTACAACACGGTGAGTGGCGAGGACTCCTACAACACGGTGAGCGGCGAGGACTCCTACAACACGGTGAGTGGCGAGGACTCCTACAACACGGTGAGCGGCGAGGACTCCCACAACACGGTGAGCGGCGAGGACTCCTACAACACGGTGAGCGGCGAGGACTCCTACAACACGGTGAGCGGCGAGGACTCCTACAACACGGTGAGCGGCGAGGACTCCCACAACACGGTGAGCGGCGAGGACTCCCACAACACGGTGAGCGGCGAGGCCTCCTACAACACGGTGAGCGGCGAGGACTCCCACAACACGGTGAGCGGCGAGGACTCCCAACAGGGCGACACACACGGTGAGCGGCGAGGACTCCTACAACACGGTGAGCGGCGAGGACTCCTACAACACGGTGAGCGGCGAGGACTCCACACTCCGGGGACTCCACAACACGGTGAGCGGCGAGGACTCCCACAACACGGTGAGCGGGACGAGCGGCGAGGACTCCTACAACTCACGGTGAGCGGCGAGGACTCCCACAACACGGTGAGCGGCGAGGACTCCCACAACACGGTGAGCGGCGAGGACTCCCACAACACGGTGAGCGGCGAGGACTCCTACAACACGGTGAGCGGCGAGGACTCCCACAACACGGTGAGCGGCGAGGACTCCCACAACACGGTGAGCGGCGAGGACTCCCACAACACGGTGAGCGGCGAGGACTCCACAACAGACACGGTGAGCGGCGAGGACTCCCACAACACGGTGAGCGGCGAGGACTCCCACAACACGGTGAGCGGCGAGGACTCCCCAACACGGTGAGTGGCGAGGACTCCCACAACACGGTGAGCGGCGAGGACTCCCCAACACGTGAGGCACGGTGAGCGGCGAGGACTCCACAAACGTCCCTCCACAACACGGTGAGTGGCGA